>VMDO01007782.1:36143-76421 GCA_007922755.1 Pedetes capensis | reverse complement strand
TGGGAGCATCATGGTTCCAGCAGGGGACTTCGAACCCACAGCAAACCCTCCCCTTGACTGAATAGCCTGGTTTTAAACTTTTGTACCATTTTTTATAAATACGTGAATGATATAATGAAAATGCTGATTCACCCAAAAGCAGTATTGAATTCATGTTAACGTTTTGTCATTAGGTATATTATTCAACCAGTGGATGCTAGTGTAAATTCCAGTCATGTAGGAATGAGCTCTTGCTGATTTTGTCCTATATAGTCCTTGTAGGGCAAGTGTTAGCACCACAGGTGTTACTACAGATTATTACAGTGTCTTCAGAAGTTTTCTACCTATCTACCTCTGGGGGAGGGGACAGAAAAAGGGAACCAGCTTGTTATTGTTGTTGTTAGGTGCCGTCGAGTGGAGTCCAACTCAGCGACCCTATGTACAGCAGATCGAAACACTTGTCGATTCTGTGCCAGGCAAGCGATCTTATTTGTTTAAGCCCATTGTTGCAGACACTGTGTCAATCCATCTGGTGGAGGGTTTTCCTCTTTTGCGTTGATCTGCCACTCTTCCAAACATGATGTCCTTCTCCAGGGATTGTTCTCTCCTGACTACATGTCCGAAATATAGCCACCAGTCACCTCCAAAACTGTGATGACTGTCCCATTCAGCCTCTCCCAGCTGCCCTAGTCTTGGCTACCTGAGGCAGAGGTTTAGGGATAGAATTCAGAGTTTAGAGATGGCATTTGCCCAAATAATATGGGTGAGTGTAAGTAAGATTCATGTTCAGGAATAGAAAGCTTAGAATTTCCTGATTTAAAGAAAAAAATTCATTTCCTTAGGATAGGGCAGGGGATAGGAGATAGAGGAGAGGCAGATGTGGGGAGGTTTGTGTTGCCCTCTGGATTACAGATGTTAAACGAAAGATGGCTGTCAGTAATTCAAGAGATTGACAGGTTTGGTGGTTAGAAGAGAGATCTGGGATAGATATTTTATATTTGGAAACCATCTGTGTATATGTGGCAACTGAAAACATTGGGGGTATGTGAGATTGCCTGGGAACATATATGTGAAATGAGAGCCAAGAAAGAAACCCCAGAGTTTAGGGATGGGTAAAAGAAGAACAGCCAGCAAAAGTGGTAGAAATGTTGAAGTCAGAAAAGCCCTAATGATAAGCCCAGTAGGGCAACAGTACGAATGTTTTCATTACAAAGTCAGACCTACCTGCTGTGTAACTTTGGGCTAGTTTCTTAACTTCTCTGAGTCTGTTCCCTTGTCTCAATATGGAAGATAATAGTTATCTACTTCAAATAATTGTTTTGAAGATGAAATGAGAATGTAATAATGTCTCTGGTTCTGTCCAGCAGAGAATAGGTGCTTTGCAACATCTAAGGAAGATTACCAAGAATACAATCCCTTCAAGAGTTAAATGTATTATTAGTGCTAAAAAATGGAGATAATAGCACCCCTGTAATCCCAGCAGCTTGGGAGGCAGAGGCAGGAGGATCACAAGCTCAAAACCAGAGGCAGTCTGCATAATTTAACAAAACCCTGTCTCAAAAAGTAAAAAAAAAAAAAAAAAAAAGGGCTGGAGGCAGCAGCTCAGTAGTCCAGCACTTGCAAAGCATTCAAGCATGCGAAGTGTGAGGCCCTGGGTTCAACCCCCAGTACCACACACACACACAAAAAAAAGATAATAACTGCCTTGCACAGATGCTTTGGGATTAGTAAAACTGTTAAGCAAAACACTAACTAATGTGCCAGTTGGTGCCCAGGTTTATCACATAAGACACCAGCATTTGGGTTTAAGAATCAGTCTTTCTTTGTGGGTTCTTCATTTTGTTTTTGTTTGCCCTTGTTTTTTGAGATGCAGGGGTAGGCTTTCTGTGTAGCCCAGGCTGTCCTCCAACTTCTTATCCTCTTTCCTCAGCCCCTCAAATGCTCAGATTACAGGTTGTGCCACTGTGCCCAGCTAAAAATCAGTTTCTATGGACTATTTTGATATTGGCCTATCCTTGAACCAAAGACAGGATCATATTATGCCTCTAAACCCTACCTCCAAGTTCTTTTCTTCTTGAGGAACTTGTATTAGAAAATAAAACTGGGGATTGCAGAACATCCCTTCCCCCTAGAATAGTAAATTGAAATGTTAAGATACGCATACTTCTTGTGCAACTTGGTTCAGAATAAGATCATTTTATCCTAGTTAAAAAAAAAAAAGAATGTGAAAATTATGGTATAAAGACTTTCAGGCTTTATAGAAAAGTATAAAATGAAGTTGTTATCCTGCATCCAGTCCCATTCCCAAGAGCTATTAATATTTTTCTTCTTTTTCTTTCTTTTCTTTTCTTCTTATTTATTTATTTGTTTATTTGTTTATTTTTAAGACACAGTCTCACTATATAGCACAGGCTGGTCTCAAACTCACCATCCTCCTGCTTCCACCTCCAGAATGCTGGGATTACAGGCATATACTGCTACACTTGACAGTTCTTGTTCTTTTTAATGGCTGCACAAAATTCTTTTTAATAGCTACACATATTTATACTGTGTGATCGTTTGCTTGCACAACCTCCCATTGACAGGCAGGTTAGTTCCAGTTTGTGCTACTATAAATACTACTTCCATGGATATCCTTGCATGTGGACAAGTTTTTGCACATTTGTAGCTGTAGGGTAAATTCCTACTGGATAAATGAGTATAGTCACTTGAAGTTTTGATATTGTCAAATGATCATTCAAAGGTACTTCCTCCAGCATATCTAAGGAGGCCAGATTCTCTAAATTCACTCCAGCACCATATTAACTGTCTTGGACAGTATGATAGGTAAAAATGGCATCTATCTTTAGTAAGTTCTTTCACTGTAAATTAGAGCATTTTTATCATTTAATTGGTTATTTTAACTTATATTTCTGTTCCTGCTTGTTGCTCATTTTCTCTCTTGTTCTTCTTACCAACTTAAAAAAATCTTAGTGATCTTATTGATTTGTAATGTCTTTTAACACGAGAGACACTAACCTATCATCCCTGGCAAATACTGTCACCAAATTTGTTTTTATTCTTAAACTTTGCTTTACAGGACTTCTTTTTCTCTGCAGTAATTTTAGAATTTTATATATTCAACTAGTTGCTCTTGTGCACACTTGTAATTCCAGGTGCTTGGGAGATGGAGGCAGCCTGTACAATTTATTGAGACCTTGTCTCAAAATAATAAAAAATGGGACTGGAGTTGTGGCTCGGTGATAGAGCACTTTGCTTACCATAGGCAAAACCCTAGGTTTAACTTTATCAGTAATGGGGGAAAAAAAAAGAAAAAACAAAAGAATTATATATATTCAGATTTATCAATTCTTTTATATTTATCACTCTAGGGTTTTTAAAATTTAATAATGTCTTCTCTAGTAATTTACTTTTTGCATGAAAATCCTCCTGAAATTGACAGGACTGCCTTTTGGGCATCATGCTGCTATAGACCAGTCCTCCTCACACCCCTTCACTCACCGGCCTCAGCACTCTGCACACCTCACGGAGAATCTGCTCCTGGTTCTTCACGGAACACAGCACCAGGGTACAGACCACCACATCCACAGAGTCATCGGCCACCTGCTGCATGTTCTCCCCAGCAGCCACCACAAATCGCTCAAATTCCAAGTGTCGGTTCTCGGTAATGCTCTTGAACAAGAACTTCTCAAAGTTGGGGTTGGGGTCAATACACGTCACCCTGCATCCAGGTGGATAGAACTTGAAATTGGCCCCAGTGCCACAGCCCACCTCTAGCAACGAGAGCTTCCCAGAGGGGCCCACGAACTCCTGCAGGTTGCTAAAGAGCTCCCGCTTCTGACTTGCCATCTGTTCATTGTACACCACAGTGAATCTCACCAAGAAGTAGGGAAAACATTTTTTGCATATCCAGTTCCACACGCCCAGAAAGTTCAGCAGGTACATGGGAAATGACAAGATGCAGATGACCAGCTGGAGGACAAAGATGGTGAACTCCATCTCTCAGAGTAGAAAAGAAATGGAGCAACAGTTGGAGGCTTGACTTCTTTAATTACAGGAGGCAGGCTTCTGGCAGCATGCCAAGCCAATCAGCTACCAGGTAGAAGGTAGGAGGACCTAGCTGCTGTGAAAAACACAGCTCATATCAAATCAGGGACTAGCGGTTCCATTTGCTCAATCAAGACCTTTGGCAGAAATTTATTCACAGCTTGGTTTTCATAAAGGGACATGAGAATGCTCCCAGCTTTTCTTAGAAGAAAAATTGATTATAATCCTTTATTCGAACTCTACTCCTACTTCCCCTTCTCTGGGTGTGGAGACTCTTGTAAACGTTTCCTGCTGGGGTTTTTATGTGGCATATACTTTTACTCCACCCACCGCCCTCCAGTGTCCTTTACAAAGAAAACAGAGTCTGTGAATGGCATGTAATTAAAGCACAACAGAAGACCTTTGCCAAGGCCCATTTATTGTAATACAGGAGTGCCTGTCTATGTATTACTTCTGGCAGTTGAATTGAATTATAATAGTAACTACTTTGAGTATGTCTTATAATTGCAGAAGTCAAACATGACTTGCATTCATCTTTTGTTATTGGTACACATTGAGTATTACAATTTTAATACTTAAAATGAATATACATTTTTTTGGCTCCCTCAGTACAACTCTTACCTACTCCTCATCCAGTCCTGATTCTTTAAAAAAAGGAAGCGAAAGGACATGTCTGCCTGGCCACAATCCACAAGCATTCCCCAGTTTACATTCTGGGCTCTCGGGTGTTAATTCAAGAGCAGGATAATTGTTAAGTCACTGTTTTGGCCCAACCATCTTTTTTTGTTTTTGTTTTTTAGTAGTACGGGGTGTGTGTGTGGGGAAATCACACTTGCTTTGCAAGTGCTCTACCACTGAGCTGTACACCCAGCCCATTTTTTTAAATCTTTTGAGACAGGGTCTTACTAAATTATGCAAGATGCCTTTGGCATGTAACTTTCGATCCTCCCACCTCCGCCTCCTGCTTTGCTCGGATTGCAGGCATGTCCAGCTGTCTTTTAAAGGGGACATCTCAGTCTTTAAATTGTGCTTGACTACTCAGCTAATTTAAATTTAAAAAAACCCAGAAAGTTTACATTTTGGGAGCCCAAAGGATTTAGAAAATAGTTGCAAGCATCCCTCTGTTTTTAACAAGAAAGCCTGTGCTTTAGGGTCGTTTGGGAACACAGAAATTTTAAAAAAGAATGATAACATTTGTTTTTTAACTGGGTGATGGCCATTTCATTGTTTCATTATTTGTTATACCATATATAATTTTTACCAGCTGGGGGTTGAAAGAGTGCTGCTCTTTGCACTCTGAGGCCCTAGGTTCAATCCCCAGCACCGCAAAATTGGGAGAAGTACATAGCAGCAGCCCACTCCTGAAACAGTCAGCCATTGAAAACCCTATGAATAGCAGAGAAGCACTGACATAGGACTGGGCATGGCACAGTGTCCGGGAGTGTTTTGTTCTGTTGTATAGAGGGTTGCTATGAGTTGGACCTGACTTGACAGCATCTTACAACAACAAAAACAACATATCCCATTTTAAAAAGATTTTTGAAGGTAGAATTGACACACAATAAACTTTACATATTAAATGTATGTAGTTTCATAAGTTTTGATATATGTATACTTCAGTCAAGATAAAGGAACATACCTATTCATAACCCCAAGTTTCCTCTTGCTCCTTCATAATCCTTCTCTCTGCTTTCTGTCTCTGCTTTCCTCATCCCAAGGCAGTCCTTTCCTGTTTTATGTCAAAGATTAGTTGAGGCCTTGGGATTGAACCCAAGGCCTCACACATACTTTATAAGTGCTCTACTACTGAGCTGCACCCTCAGCACATTTTTTATCTTTCATTTTTAAGAATGAATCTTGCTAAGTTACCCAGGCTGCCTCTGACCTGGAACTTGCAATCCTCTTGCCAGGCCTCCTGAGTTGCTGGGGGTACAGGCGTGAGCCACCATGCCAGGCTATTTTTTAGAACTTTATATAAATGGGATCACACTGTGTACTTTTTATTTTTGGCTTATTTTATTCAGCATAGTTATTTTGAAAGTTACCCAGGCTGGGTGCCCACCTATGATCTGAGTGACTTGGGAGGCTTTGAAACAGGAGGATCAAGAGTTTCAAAGCCAGAAGCAGCCTGCATAATTTAGCAATACCCTCTCTCAAAATAAATAAAAAATGGGCTCAGGGTGCAGCCTAGGGGTAGAGCACTTGCAAAGCCTATGTGAGGCCCTGGGTTTAACCCAAAAATACTGCAAAAAAAGAAAAAAAAATTATCCAGGTTGTTGCATGTATCAGTAAATTTTACTGCTATTATATTGTGCGTAAGGTTCATATATGTTATGTATACATGTTATACATGTACACACATATATTTGAAGAGAATAGTATCCCATTGTATGGATGTATAACAATTTCTTTATCTGATCACCTTTCAAAGGACATTTGGGTTGTTTCCAGCTTTGGGCAAGTTAAGCTGCCATGAATATTAGTGTACACATCTTTGTATGGACATATGTTTTCATTTCTCTTGGATAAATATCTGTATGTCAAGGAAAAGAAATGGAAGTGTAGTAGTGATAGAGCAAGAAATCAATTAGATTAGGAATGAGCAGTGGAATATGAAGGGTTAATCCAGGGACCTGAGGCACAAGGAACACTCCTTGAGTTCCTGCTCTAGGCACCAATGAGCACCCAGGACTGTTTACATAGAGATGCCTGCTCAAGAAAATAGCACAGCTTATGTCTATTAAGATAGAGGTATCAGCTCAAGGCTGGCTGGTGAGGTAGGCTTATGCTTGTGAAGGCAAGGCAGCTTGCTGGGGATGTTTACAGGGATGTTTACATGGGGGCAGTTAGAAAAGGTAACATTCTTTGTCTCAAAAATAAGAATCAATCTTAGCCAGGTAGAACCCCTCTCTTCTGATCAAAGAATAACCTTGGCTTAGTTTACCATCTTTTTTGTGTGTGTGAGTGGTTCTGGGGAGGCTGAACCCAGGGCTTTGCACGTACTTTGCAATCGCTCTACCACTGAGCTGCACTCCCAGCCCTCACTTTTTTTATTTTTTACCTTGAGACAGAGTCTTGCTAGGTTATGCAGACTACCTATGGCCTTGAACTTGCAATCAATTAGTTTCTGCCTTCTGAGTTGCTACCTGCAGCCATACCACTATGGTATCCAGTCCCATCAGGTCTTGGAAGCTAAGCAGGGTTGGGCCTGGTTAGTTCTTGGATGGGAGACCACCTATACACCAGGTGGTCTCCCATCGAACAAACACCAGGTGCTATAGGCAGGGAGAAGGACCTGGCAGCCCACTACCAAAAAACAATCAGCCATCAAAAACCCTATGAACAGCAGAGAAGCACTAACAATAGTGTTCTGCCTGTTGTACGTAGGGTCGCCATGAGTCAGATACTGACTCAATGGCACCTAACAAGAACAATCTGAGTTGCTGGGATTACAGGTGCAGCCACCACTCCTGGCTTCATTTGACCATCTTTTAATATATATTAACATTGCAGTTTAGACATCCTTGTGGACTTTTCAAGTAAATTATGGGCCATCTCATACTCAGTAAGTTAAAAAGTTATAAACCTACCAGAACTGCAAATCAAAAAGTAGAACTCTACCTCAAGGACTAAATTTAGGTAACAACTCCCTAAGGAAAACAATAACAGAAACCCACCCCCAGGATACTGTGGTTACTCTTCTGAGTCCTGCTCTCCCTCTGAGGGCATGTCTTTCTTTAATTCCTTTTCTCTAATAAAGTTTATTCTTGCTAGCCAGGAACCCATGTAATCCCAGTGGCTTGGGAGGTGGAGGCAGGAGGATCGCAAGTTTGAGACCAGAGGCAGTCTGCATAATTTAGCAAAACCCTGCCTCAAAAAGTAAAAAAAAAAATGGGCTGGAGGCGGCAGCTCTGTGGTCCAGCACTTGGAAAGCATGCAAACACAAGATCTTGGGTTCAACCCGCAGTACCAAAAAAAAAACAAACAAAAACAAACAAACAAACAAACAAAAAAACCAAACTCTGCAGAAATTGAAGAAGATAGGGCAAAACATTAATAGGGTTATTAAGATAAGTGGTGTGAGCAAAGGAGGTAACCAAGACGACAAAGAGGGCTGTGACCAGAAAGAGGTTTGTCCTTCTCCGAGTACAAGAGCAAAGGACAAAAAGTCTGGATGATGTCAGTACAGAGGTAGCTAAATTGTCCTTGTTAATAGCAGTGCTATAGGAAGATTGATAAGTCTATTGGTCAGGTGCCCTTCTAGGGCATTTAACACCTGTGTCTGTAAAGAGTCCTCTGGGTCTGTCCAGCCTGCTCTGGTTAGGGAGACTGCTCATCAGCACTAGCTTCAGCCTTTTCCCGTATCTGGGCAAGGTAGCCTGCTGCCAGTCTCATCTCAGGACGTGTTTCCTGGTTTGGTATATGGGGAAGGAAGGAGGGCTAGCTGGTGTGTCCCTGGAGTCAGCATGAGGAACTGGGCGGTGAGCATGATAGAGATTTTCTTTACTTGTGTCTAAGTGAAAGAGCTTCGAAATTAAATTAGACAGAGAGCAAACAACAGAATGAGCAGGATTATGATGAAGTGTCCCAAAAGGGGATAAACCTTTTTGTTATTGTACTTTTCCTGTTGTCTCAATATCAGTTTTAGCAGTGACAATAAGAGTTAATTGTAACTGTGTGAGCTGAACAGCCCTTTGCTTTTAGAAGAGAGTTGTTAAAGATATAGGAATGAGGCACGGGGTGGGGATTGACATTGGTGCAAAGTCTAGTCCAGCTCCCTCCCATGGAGTTCCTGTTGTTCCTACAGTGATTCCCAATCCTACTAATAAGGGAATTAAAATAGGGGCTCCGTGTGGATGCCTAGGTGGAGGGAGACAGAGGCATAGGCTTCTAGTAAGAGGTGGAGGGGAAAGGAATATCAGGGTATAAGCACCAGTCCAGCCAGTGGGCAAGCAAGCATATGGCGAGTTGCCACAGAGGAACAGTCTCTGACTAGGTTGAATGAACCCCATAGGTTTACTGTTAGGAAGGGAGTTAAGGTACTTTGAGTGTCTCTCTTTTTATTCTTTTTTCTTTTTTTCTTTCAGTACTGGGTGTTGAACCCAGGGCCTCACGCTTGCATGCTTTGCATGTGCTGGACCACTGAGCTGCACCCTCAACCCATTTTTTACTTTTTGAGACAGGGACTCGCTAAATTATGCAGACTGCCTCTGGTCTCAAACTTGCAATCCTCCTGCCTCTGCCTCCCAAGTCACTGGGATTGCAGGCGTCTGCCACCATGCCTGGCTCAGAGTGTCTCTTTCTTAACTCTGGAAGGTTAGAGACAGAGAGGCCATTGTTAGCTTGGACTTGTTCAAGAGAAACGGATGGAGAAATAGCTGTTACTTGTTCCATGAGAAATGTTTGAAATAACAGCTGGGTGCGGTGGTGCATGCCTGTAATCCCAGCAGCTGAGGGGGGAGGAGGCAGGAGGATCGCAACTTTGAGAACAGAGGCAGTCTGTGTAACTTAGCGAGACCCTGTCTCAAAAAAGTAAAAAATGGGCTGAGGGTGCAGCTCAGTGGCACAGCACTTGCAGAGCATGCAAGTGTGAGGCCCTGGGTTCAACCGCAGTACCACACACACACACACACACACAAAAGAGAGAGAGAGAGAGAGAGAGAGAGAGAGAGAGAGAGAGAGAGAGAGAAATGTTTGGAATAACTTTAAGCAATGAGGCAAAAGTAGCAGGAGCAGTCCTATAACCAGTAATGGGCTAAGGGGAGGCAATAGCCAGGCTGAGATCGAGGAAGGCCTTTGCCAGAAAGAGGAAGATTTGTTCACCTAGGTGCCTAGAGCACTCTTGGAGTCGTTTAATGTTGTTCCTCTCTGTCCCTGATTTGTTGGTGGAAGAGAGAAGGTAGATTTGAGAGGTGTCTGGTGTGGTAAAAGTGTCCCATAGGTTGGTTCCAGTTTTCCGGTGGGAAGATCAAAGCAGAGAAAGATGCCCTCTGTATTCTAAAGGAAATTACAGTTGGTACCTGCCATGTCAGGAGTCACCAGAGGCTCTTTGATGGTCTTCTGTAGTTGAGGTGTGTCTCACCAGGGAACCCTGAGCTTTTAGTCTTCCAGGGCAGCCATTATTAGAGCTGAATGAAGGCCTGTCCTCTCTTCAGAGGGTAAGAAGTCATTGCTTACAGAGGGGTCCTCTTTGTAGAGGTGGTAAAACCTATTTGCTTAGGACTCTGTTAGAGGCTGGCTAGGCCTCTGAAGAATCTCTTGTTTGGCCGGGGGTTTCTCTGAGGGGGCAAGTTTCAGTTTGCCTGGAGAAATATAGTATTTCTCAGGAGCAAAGGTTATCGATTGGGCTTGTTTTATTGCCTGTATTCATCCTCCCTGACCTTTGAGTTTTCAGTTTATTTCATGTTGTTGAAAATCCCAAAAGCAAAACCTAACAGGAATTATACATTGAGGGAAGCTGCCAGCATAAAGGAGGAAACGTTAAGAATAAAATCAGGAATTGGATCCGAATGCCTTTCATTTTCTAGGTGAGGGATCATGGAAGAACAAACTGAGGTGAAATGAGAGGTTGTTCCAGTAAAGAGAGTGACCTGAGAGATGATCAGTCCTCCAGGTCTAGGAATGTCCCAAGGAATGGCCAGTTTCTTGAGAATGTTTGTCCTGAGGGATGGTCATTCCCCCAAGATTGTAATCAGGGGAGCTCAGTTTATAAACTGGGTCTCCAAGACAGGAAGAGGTGATCTCTGGGTGCAGGCCATCAGCAGCAGAGGGGACCGGGAGAGGTTATGGTCCACAGCAGTTAGAGGATAGGGCAGCTGGGTTTTGTCCTGGACTGAGAGAGTGGGAGGGGTCTACATTATCCCAGGTAGGAGGAGGTGCATTGGAACCCAGGGCTACAAGAGTTGCCACTAGGGCTTTTGAAGGGAGATAGTTTGGGCAAAGTTAGCAAAACTGAGAGCTGAGAAGGAGAAGCAGGGCAAGGATTTGGGCTTTCCCTCCCCAGCCTTAAGTGCCATCACTTGGTGGTGGAGGCCTGGAGGTGGGGGGAGGTCCATCTTTTGTCTGTTGGAGTGACTCTAAGAGTTTGGATTCGGAGAGGGAGAAAATACAACGTGAATATGGTATGGAAATTGTGTCGTAATCATCTAGCAATTACAAATATAAACACAGAACATATTAACAGTATCAACTTATTTATCAGAGACCTAAACCTCATAAACCAAAAAGGAATTTGGGAGAATTTAACAGTTTTAATTTATGTGAGTGCTCATTTATTTATAAGCCAATTAGAATAGAATTTTGGGGGGTGAATTTTATTGGGCAATATTCCATATACCATTTAATGTGTATTCAAAAATAACATACACAGAAATTAAGACAATATAACCTTTATGTAAAAACCTTAGTTATAAAGCAAAGTAATATAGTAAACAAAAATCAATTTAAAAAGGAACATTGAATTAAATTACATTTATGACAGAGTGAAGCAAATTAAGATCACCTGTTTATTTGGTCAAACTCAAAACCTTTTACCTGCTTTATGTCTTAAGCCTTAGGTTAACAGACTGACAGACAAAATTACATATAAACAATTACATTGAATTAACGATTACCACAAAAGGTGAGACTTGCTTGAAGGTCTTGGGGTGAACCCTCCCTTTAATTTTATAGCTAATTGTCTGGAACAAGGAAGAGTGGAGCACAAAGATGTGTTTTACAGAACATGGAACATAGAGGGAGGGTTGTGATCTGAGTGCAAAGAAGGGCTGAACATGGGGACCTCGGGCCATCTACCTTCTGGATGGCAATAATTGTCCAGAATGGTCAGGATATTGTAATTTAGAGAGCGATCTTTAGGCCAAATGACTGAGGCTATGCTACATTTGAGAAGAATGAGACACTGGTCATGAGGATTATGACTTTGCATTGTGTCTGTAAGTTTTGAAGGAGGCATCCCAGAGGGGAGTCCTTTTTTGGAACAGATTGAACATTCCCCCTGTCTGTGCTGAGAGAAAGAGAGAGAGAGGAAGAGGGAGAGGTAGAAAGGAGGGAGGGAGGGAGACCAAACAGGAACCCTGGAAGCCTGACTGGGCGGATTCTATGCTGGCAGGAAAGGGAGACAGGCATCCCTGGTCTCCTTGACATGATTTAGTCCTGACGAAGGGCATCCCCTTGCCACGAGAAAAGTCAGAAAGGCGAAAGCCCAAAGGACCAGTGCCTTGGAAGGGGTCCTGACTGAGCGCTCAGAAGTCCCCCAAGGGAAAGGAAAGATACAGGAACTCCCGAAAGGGGTCTGTTTTGATTCACCTCTTGCAAACCCAGCAGGTGGAACAGCTAGGATTAGCAGAGCAGATTCCCTTTTGTGTTAGTGATGATGGGATGAAAAGAGCTGGTGGCAGAGGAGGTCGTAGCACCAGGTGTTCTGGACTGCTCAGTTTGTTGCTGGAAACTTCAGGAGGGTCAGAGAGTGTGTCCCAGGTCAGGGGAGCCCCTCAACAACTCGCTGGGGTCTGGCCACCATTAACTGTTAGGGTTCTTTTTAGGGTCCCAACACCAACAAACTGAAAAGCAGACTGCAGAGGCCAAATGTGAAGCTAATTAGCTAGAGTTTATTTGCTCCTGGGTGCAAGTAGGTCGGGCTGGTAATGAACATTGGCATCAACCCTGGGTGAGAGAAGGGGGAGAGCTTTCATTGGGTCTTAGGGGGAAGTGGGTGGCAGGTACAAAGTCCCAGTGGCTGGGGCAGGGGATGGTAAGTGTAGTCTTGTATCTGCTCAACAGTCCATAGCTGGCCTTTTGTGGTGAGAACTGTCACCTGGGTGAACTTCTGTGTTTCTTCTACTTCCTGGTTATTGTGCCATGGTTACTGGCCATGTCAAGACTTTGTGAAGCCAACTGGCAAGAATATCCACTAATCTTTCAGCTTTTGCTTACCTTCTTCTCAAGAGGACAAATTAAGCAGGGGGTTGGGAGAACAGGTTGAGAAAAATTAAACAAAGGGTTGGGGTTCAGGGAGTGATCTGCATAACTCTTCAATTACAACTGGCAACATAGAAATCCCCTACATCTCTGTCAGTTTGCCATACCATGGGGGCTTGCATGCTGCTGTGATGCTGAAAGGTATGCTACTGATATTACTGCTTATCAGAAGGGTTACCCATGGTGGACAGGTTTCAGCTGAGGTTCCAGACTAAGACAGACTAGGGAGAAGGACATGGCAGCCCACTCCTCAAACAGCCATTGAAAACCCTATGAATGCAGAGAAACACTGTCAGATATAGTGCCAGAAAATGAGCCCCCCATGTTGGAAGGCACTCAAAAGACTACTGGGGAAGAGTTAGAGTCTACCTTAATGACAGAAATGGAGTAAAGCCCCAGTGTCCTCCATTTGCTGATGTGGCATGACTCAAAATGAGGAGAAACAACTGTAAACATCCACTAATAATTGGAACATGGAATGTACCTAGTAGTATGAATCTAGGAAAATTAAAAATTGTTAAAAGAGAAATAGAGCACATAAACATTGACATTCTAGGCATCAGTGAGCTAAAATGGACTGTCATGGGCCATGATGAGTCAGACAATCATATAGTCTGGAATGGCACATTTAAGAGAAACGAGGTTGTATTCATCAACAAAGAAGACATCTCAAGAGCCGTCCTGAAGTACAATCCTGTCAGTGATAGAATAATATGGTTTAAATTGGAGAAAGTTGTGCAGCAGGGTTGTATCCTTCTACCATACCTCTTCAATTTCTATGCTGAGCAAATAAACTGAGAAGCAGGACTTTATGAAGAAGAATGCAGCACTAGAATTGGAGGAAGACTCATTAATAACCTGCATTATGCAAATGACACAACTCTGCTGAGAGTGAAGAATATTTGAAACATTTACTGATGAAGATCAAAGAACATAGCCTTCAGTGTGGACTGTGACTCAACATCAACAAAAGGAAAATCTTTACAGCTGGGTCAGTACAGAACTTCATGATAAATGGAGAAAAGATTGAGCTTGTCCAAGATTTTGCTTTACTTGGTTCTACAATCAATTTAACCATGGAAGTAGCAGTGAAGAAATCAAAAGACACACTGCATTGGGAAAAGCTGTGGCAGATCTCTTTAAAGTATTGAAAAGTAAAGATGTCACATTGAAGACAAAAGTGTGCCTGACTCATGCCATGTTATTTTCAGTCACATCATATGGTTGTGAAAGCTGGAGACTGAATAAGGGAGACAGGAGAAGAATTGATGCTTTTGAACTACGGTGCTGGAGACGAATATTGAATGTACCATGGACTGCCAAAAGGACCAACAGATCTGTCCTAGAAGAAGTGCAACCAGAGTGTTCCTTGGAAGCAAGGATGGCTAGACTGCGTCTTATGTATTTTGGACATGTAGTCAGGAGGGACCAATCCCTGGAGAAGGACATGATGTTTGAGACAGTGGCAGGTCAACCAGAAAAAAAGGAAAACCCTTAACTAGATGGATTGACACAGTGTCTGCAACACTGGGCTTAAACATAAATAAGATCGTGTGCCTGGCACAGAATTGGGGAGTGTTTTGTTCTGTTGTATGTGGGGTTGCTATGAGTTGGACCTAACTCTATGGCACCTAACAACAACCACCACCACCACAGAAATAGACTTATCATAGAGATTATTAAGAACAACTATACAACAAATTTGATAATGTAAAAGAAATGGGCAAATTCCAGACACATACATTTTACCAAGATTGAATCATAAAGAAGTAGAAAACGTCAACAGACCTGCAAGAACACTGATTACTAATAAAGTTTCCCATTAAGGAAAAGCTAAGGACCAGAAAGCTTCACTGCTAAATTCTATGAAACATTTAAAGAAGAATTAATACCAATTTTTCTTACATTATTCCAAAAATGGAAGGGGAGAAAAATCTTCCAAACACATTCTATAAAGCTAACATCACCATGATACCTAAACCAGACAGGAACACACATAGAAAAGAAAATTATAGCTGGGCACAGTGGCGCATGCCTGTAATCCCAACAACTTGGGAGGCAGAGGCAGGAGGATTGCAAGTTCCAGGCCAGAGGCAGCCTGTGTAACTTAACAAGACTCAGTCTCAAAAATGAAAGATAAAAAATGTGCTGAGGGTGCACATTTAGCTGTAGAGCACTTGTAAAGTATACGTGAAGCCCTAGGTTTAACCTCCACATACCAAGAAAAAAAATCCTTAATAAAATAGTAGCAAGCCAAATCTAATAGCACATTAAAAAGATGATTACATAGGGGCTGGAGATGTAGCTCAATAATAGAGTACTTGCCAATATACACAAATCAATATATGTGATATGCAAGATCACCAGAATGATGGACAAAAAAAATGATCATATCAGTAGATATAGGAAAGGCATTTGACAAAATTCAATGTTTTTCATGATAAAAACACTGAACAAATTAGGTATAGAAGGAACATACTTCAACATAATAGAGGCCATACAAAATAAGCCAACAGCTAACATGAAGCTGAATGGGGAAAAGCTGATAGCTTTCCTCTAAGATCTGGAACAAAACAAAGATGCTTGCTTTCACCATTTTTATTCAATATGGTACTGGAATCAGGCAAAAGAAAGATATAAAAGCCATCCAAATTGAAAAAGAGGGAGTCCAATAGGCACTATTGACAGATGACATAATTGTACATATAAAGAAAACTCCAAAGAGGCTATCAAAAAACTATTAGAATTAATGAATTTAGCAAAATTACAGGTTACAAAATCAACATACAAAAATCAGTAGTGTGACTGTCTGCCAATAGCAAATTTTCTGAAATAGAAATCAAGGAAACAATCCCATATACAATAGCTACAACCTCCTAGAAAAGGAAACAAGACAAAAAAGCCCTCTAGGAATAAGTTTAACCAAGGAGATAAAAGAGCTGTACAATGAAAATTATAAAACATTGGTAAAAGAAATTAAATAGGACACATCAAAAAATGGAGAAATGTAGCCAGGTGCGGTGGCACACACCTGTAATCACAGTGGTTCAGGAGGCGGAGGCAGGAGGATCACAAGTTTGAGACCAGAGGCAGTCCACAAAATTTAGTGAGACCCTGTCACAAATAAAGTAAAAAAATGGCCTGGGATGCAGCTGAGTGGTCCAGCACTTGCAAAGTATGCAAGCCCAAGGCCCTGGGTTGAACCCCCCAGTACTGCAAAAAAGACAAAAAAAAAAAAAAAAAAGGAGAGACATATAGTGTTTATGATCAGAAATGGAAATGTCCATCCTGCCCAAAGCAATCTACATATTCAGTACAATCCCTGTCAGAGTACCAGTGACACATCACAAAACTAGAAAAAGCAATCCTTAAAATTTGTGTGGAACCATGGTGCATGCCTATAATCTCAGTGACTCGGGAAGCAGAAACAGGAGGATCACAGGTTCAAGGCCAGAGGCAGCCTGCATAACTTAGGAAGACCCTGTCTCAAAATAAAAGTGTGAAAAATGGGATGGGGGTGCAACTCAGTGGTATAGCACTTGCCAAGAATGTGCAAGTAGAGCAAAAAAGAAAAATTATATGGAACCACGTGGGCTCAGTGATGCATGCCTGTAAATTCCAGTGACTCGGGAGGTGGAGGCAGGAGGATCACAAGTTCAAGGCTAGAGACAGCCTATATAATTTAGTGAGAGTGTGTCTCAAAATAAGAAATCAGGTGGGGGTGCAGCCGAGTGGTAGTGCACTTGCAAAAGTATATGTAAGGCCCTGTGTTCAACCCCCAGTACTGAAAAAAAATAACAACAAAAATTTTTTGTGGAATTACAAAAAGGTCCAAATAGGAAAAGCAATCTTGAGCAAAAAGAACAAAGTAGGAGGTATCACACTTCCTAACTTCAAAATATACTACAATGGTGTAATAATTAAAACAGCATGGTATTGGCATAGAAACAGATACATAAACCAACAGAACAGACTAGAGAGCCTAGAAGTAAACCTACACATCTATAGCTAACTGGTTTTGGACAAAGGTGCTAAGAACATACACTGGAGAAAGAACAGTCTTCAGTAAATGCTGCTGGAAAATTGGTATCCACATGTGGATTGAAACTAGACCCCTATTTCTCACCAGTTACAAAAGTCAGCTCAGGGCCAGGGATGTAGCTCAGTGCACTTGCCTAGCATGTGCAAGACCCTGGGTTTGATCCCCAGTGCTGCAAAAGAAAAAAATATATATCAACTCAAAATGAATTAAAGTCTTAAATGTAACACCAGGAACAGTGAAACTACTAGATGAAACCTAAGGGAAACACTTTAGGACACTGGAATAGGCAAGAAGCTTTTTGGACAAGACCCAAAAGCACTGGAAACAAAAGCAAATACAGACAAGTTTTCAGAGTTTAGGCAAGGCAAAGCCCTGGATCCTATAAGTATACTCAACCTCTTGTCCCCAGTACTCGTCCCCCAACTAAAGAGACAAGTAATGGTGAAAAGCAGAGAAAAGAGATTTCATCAACATGCACAATGGAAAGAGAAACAGATAAGAATTCTGTGATCCCAAGTCCATCTTCAGAGAACTGACATAAAATTTAGGTGTAAGAGGAAGAACTGGGGGCAGGGGCAAGAGGTATGCATAATTAAGCAACCCTGGTCCAAATGTGATCCAATTGACCATTAGCTCAGTTCTGATTCTGCAGGGGGTTCTCAAGAAGTTGTTATTGTTGTTACTACTAGAAGGGTAGTTACAGTCCCTTGTCAAAAAGATGTTTATTGATTAGTGTTCCCTGGATCCAAGGTGCCTACAGGTATAGGACAAGACTGGAGATCTTCAGATGCCTCTTGGGGGTTTGGAAAAGGATGCTTGTGGGTCCAAGTGAGGAGTCAATGCTTTTAGGCAAAGGCAGTTTATAAGTGCTTGTTATAAAATGAAATTACATCAAACTAAAAACCTCTAGCACAGCAAAGAATCAGTAGAGTGAAGAGACAACCTATAGAATGGGGAAACTTTTTTGCAAATTATACATCAGACACGGGAATCATATCCAAAATATAAGGGACCCCAAAAACTCAATAGCAAAAAAGATAAAAGACCAATTAAAAATGAACAATTGATCTAAATAAACATATCTCAAAAGAAGACATACAAATAGCCAACAAGTATTTGAAAAAATACTCAACATCACTAATCATCAGAGACGTGAAAATCAAAACTGTAATGAGATATCTCACTCTGGTAAGAATGACTACTGTCAAAAGACTGAGCCAAGCTGGGTGTAGTGATGTACACTTGTAATTCCAGCAAGTTGGACTCAGGAGGCAGAAGCAGGAAGATCACAGGTTTGAGGCCAAAGGCAGCCTGTGTAATTTAGTGAGATTCTGTCTCAATTTAAAAAAATATAAAAGGTCTGAGGTGCAGCTCAGTGGCAGAGTGCTTGCAAAATATGTGTGAGGCCCTGGGTTCAGTCCCCAGTATCATTAAAACAAACAAACAACAACAAAAAAACTCCACTCAGCCAGGCATATGGCACACTCCTATAATCCAGCACTTGGGAGGCAGAGGCAGGAGGATCACAAGTCTGAGGCTAACCTGGACTACATAGCAAGACCTTATCTCAAATCAAAACAAAATAGCCAATTACATGGTACCCTATTAATATGTACAATGTTTGTGCTTTTATGTACCAGTTAAAATTAATTTTAAAAAATAAAAATAGCTTAATTAGTAGCAAAAATTCTCTCCTTCAAAAGCACCAGGCCTTCATAGTTTTATGAAAAAGTTTAGCAAACCTTCAATTAAGAGGCAATTACATTAACAGTTCTAGAAAGTAGAAAAATAAGGAAGTTAATTAGTTCTTTTTAAAAAGCTAGTGTTATCTTAATATTAGTTCAGATGAAAACTATATAAAAAGAAAATTACAAAATGATCAATCAGGCATATCCAAAAAGGGAAAATGAAAGAGTAGGAAGAAGGGGGAGGGGTCAAGTGGGGGAACACAGATTGAGAAAGGGGAAAGGGTGGGGAAATAATGTGGAGGGATAAAGAGGGAGAAGATAATCTCAAAAAAGATGATGCAACAATATAAATACATGGGAGAAAAAAAGGAATATAACCCATAACTGCATATGATTTTTCCATATATTAATCAAAAGGTTCTGTGAAATATGTAAGTTGATGAAAGTGTAACCAAAAGTAATGTAATAGTTGCATGATGGAAATAGTAAAAGCCTTATTACTTTGTACTCCACCAACATTTATAAAGAGGAATAAAAAAAGATTAAATGAGTTAATTACTGTAAAACACTTGGAACAGAATAGGGTACATAGCAAATACTCAATAAATAATGTTAGCTGGGAAAAAAGAAAGAAAAAAGGAAGAAATTATAAGCTAACAAATAAAGACTGTTGTTGTTGTTGGGTGCCATTGAGTCATGTCCGACTCATAGTGACCCTCATAGGGTTTTCAATGGCTGATTGTTTCAGGATTGCCTTGGCAGTGGATTGCCACATCCTTCTCCCATAAATAAAGACTAAAAGATCTTAAATAAAATGGCATCAAATAAAACTCAAGTATATTTGAAAGTATTTTATCCTAAGAATGCTGCAATGCTTTTACATTTGAAAGTCTTTTTATTTTATTTTTTTACATTTGAAAATCTTACAGTGTAGCCATGTTCTGTGGCACACACCTATAATCCCAGTGATTTGAGAGGCTGAGGCAGGAGGATCACAAGTTTGAAGCCAGAAACATCCTGTGCAGTTTAGTGAGATCCTGTCACAAAATAAAAAATTAAAAATGGGCTGAGGGTGCAGCCCAGTGGTGGAACACTTGCAAGTATGTGTGAGGCCCTGGGTTCAATCCCCAAGTAAGACAAAAAAACAAAACAAAAATCATAAATCATCATAAATAAAAGCTAACTTTAAGAGTTTGTTTAATTTAACTAAGGAACAGTTTTAATTTATTTATAAACTCATTATTTGGCATTTATACACATAAAGCACATATTTGACTGAATATTTTATATAAACTCTAAGAAAGTATTACAAATACAAAATTATGATTATGAAGTAAAACAATCAATTCTACCAAGGAGGCATGTGATTCAGCACCAGATTTACAACTGTATATCTAATATGTCACAATCCTTTTTTCAAGAAATGTTCACATGAGAATTCTAAAGTGAGCAATTGCCAAAGAGTAAATGATTTTCATTATGTAGAATACAGAAGGGGATATAATGCAAAATAAAGACACTAACGTCTTCAGAATTTCTTTATGTTGTTGCTAGTAATAGGATGGAGCCTAAAGCTATAAGGATCTGTCCAAGTAAAATATCTATATTAAACATGCCTTTAGAGCTTGCCTGGTTGAAATGATCTGTCAGCCACTCTTGGAAGAAGGCTGGACCGCTATAGACACCAGGAAAATATCTTCGGCCACAGCCATGTCCATAACTTGTAATTCCCATTACAAAAAATCTTTGATGTTCTGGTAAGTAGCACATTAATGGTCCACCACTGTCACCCTATGAAAAAAGTCCCAAAAACTATTAGTTACTTCTGATATTCTATAAGCAACAGTAGAGCTGGGAATAAATTAATTAAACATATATTCATATAAATATTTTCAATATACTTCTAAATGTTTGGCATAGTTTTTTTTTCTCTTTTTTTTCACGCAATAGACAGTAACACAATGAAGTGCAGGAAAGGAAGTACAGGGAGCTAGTGTCTTGGTAGAGCGGAGCCAAGGCTATCTAAGTTATAATATGCTCCCATAGCACAGGACATAGTGCTTTGGAAGATCAATAGACTTTTAGTTTAACATTCCAATGAAAACAGGTATTTAGTCTGTGCAGGTGTTTGGAGGAACCACATATCTGGTAGATAAACTCATCTGCATAGTTTGAATCAGGATACTAGAAATGAAATTCTTTGGGTTTCTTAATACAATTACTCAGGAGAAACACAGTTGAAGAAGTGTATAGAATCTTATAAACACTCTTCATTAGGCTATTTCTCTTGCTTATCGCTTTGTGAAAAGTGTAATTTTAAGATGTAAAGGATTCATTTTGGGCTGTGTGTGTGCAGTTTGCTAGCTAGAAGAGACAAGTAAATTGGTATCTCAGAAGAGATGGCATCTTTTCAAGTGTTGACATTGGCATTGGCTAGTGCTGGAAATTGAGAATAAATGGAAGACTCTCACTAGTAGTATAAATAATAAATCTCTTTCATTGCTTATACAACACTGTTTATTGCACCCAAAACTATTACTAAGGATTGTTATGACACACATAGCAACAAGGACACTGAGATAAGTATTTCAGTGCATAAAAGTTAAAGACTATGTTTCTGAGTGTTTACAATTCTCTGAATAAGGCAAGCATTAAATACTTATTTTTTGACAGTGAAGGTGTTTTATCTAGGAATTCAATTAGATTGGATTCTTTACAGTTTTAAACACCAAGATTTTAAAGGAAAAGGACACAGAGGAAAGATAAACCTTAGATTTCAGAAATAGGAATGTGTAGGAAAAGATGAGAACATGGGGTACTCTTCCAAGTGCAGGGCTGGTAGGTTTGGAAGTAGCAAATAAAAAGCAGGTAAAGATTCAAAAAGCACAAAAGGGTCTGGGATATATGTAGCTCAGTGAGAGAGTATGCAGTGAGCATGCTCAAGGCCCTTGGTTCAGTCCTCAGCACAGAAATTGTAAAAAGTCATAAGAGACAAGAAAAAAATAGATAAACTGGACTTAATAAAAAATTTAAGCTGGGCATCATGGTGCATGCCTGTAATCCCAGTGACCTGGGAGCCTGAGGCAGGAGGATTGTGAGTTTGAGGCCAGAGGCAACCTGTAAAACTTAGTGAGCCCCTGTCTCAAAATAAAAAAATAAAAAAATAAAAAAATAAAAGGTGGAGTTCCACTGTAGAGCACTTGACTAGCATGTGTGAGTCCCTGGATTCAACCCCCTAGTACCGAAAAAACTTTTTACACTTTTTTTAGTACAAATGATAACCTCAGGAGAGTGAAAAGGCAGTCTACAGAATGGGAGAAAATATTTGCACCTCGTATGTCAAGTAAAAGACATGTATCCAGAATATGGGGCTGGGATTTAGCTCAGTTGGTAGAGTGCCACTCTGCTGTCTCTGAGGTCCTGAGTTCGAGTCCCAGCACCCCAAAATGGGAGAAGGACATGGCAATCCACTCCCAAGGCAATCGTGAAACAGTCAGCCATTGAAAACCCTATGAGGGTCGTTATGAGTCGGACTCAACTCGATGGCACCTAACAACAACAACAACAATCCAGAATATATTAAAAAGTACTTATCTCAATGATAAAAAGATAAGTCAGTTTGAAAGTAGGGAAAGGATCCAAACAGACATTCTCTAAAGAAGAGATACATATGACTGGCTTAAAAGCAAATGAAAAGGTGTTCATCCTTAGTCATAAGGGAATACAAATAAAATCATAATGATTTCATACCCACAAGGATGGCTGTAATAAAAAAAGATAAATAATAACAAGTATTAAGAAGGACATGGAGAAACTGGAATCCTCAGTCATTGCTTGTGAGACTATAGAACGAGGTAGCCACTTTGCCATAGAGTTTAGCAGTTCTTCAAAATGTTAAACATTGATCACGAATTCCATTAAGTGGAATTTCTAAGAGAAATGAAAGAATATACACATAAAAACAAACACAAATGTTCATGGAAATGTTATTTATAATAGCCAAAGAGTGAAAACAGCCCAAATGACCATCAGCTGATGAATAAATGTGATGTATCTGTATGTTGGTATATTATTTGGCAATAAAATGAATAATGTATTGATATGATCTACAACGTGGATGAACCTTGAAAACAAGCTAAGTGAAAGAAGCCAGTCTCAAAAGATCATATATTGAACTATTCCAGAAATGCTCAGAATAGTTAATATCTAGAATATACAACTTTACAGAGAGAGGTTAGTGGATGCCTGTGGCTAGGGGTGGGTGGGAGGAGAATAAGGTGTATGAGTTTTTTTTCTGTTTTGTTTTTGAGGTGACAAAAATGTCCTAAAATTAGATTGTGATGGTTGCACAATTCTGTAAATATGCTAAAAAATCCATTGAGTTATATACTATAAATGGGTGCATGGTTGCATTATAGCTCAAAAGTGATGATAAAGAAGGAAAGAAAGATTCAAAGCAAAATTTTCCCAATTTGACCTTGAAGATAGTAAAAATAAAGGAATCAAGAACCAATATTTGGGTTGTTGAAGTAGTTAAAAAACAGAAGCCAGGCAACATGGTGCATGCCTGCAGTCCCAGTAATTCTGGAGGCTGAGGCAGGAGGACTGCAAGTTTCAAGGCCAGAGGCAGTCTGTGCAACTTAGTGAGACCCTTTCTCAAAAAAAAAAAAAAAAAAAAAAGTGGAGGGGCTGAGGGTACAGCTCAGTAGTAGAGCACTTGTCCAACATGCAAGGTTCTGGGTTCAACCCCCTAGTACTGAAAAAAAGAGGGGGAAATATATATATATATATAAAATTTGGCATTTTTAGGCCATTTTTATGTGTATATTTCTTCATTTCTCTTAGCAATTCCACTTAAGAATGGAATTCGTGATCAATGTTTAACATTTTGAAGAACTGCTAAACTCTATGGCAAAGTGGCTACCTCGTTCTACACTTTCACAAACAATGACTGAGGATTCCAATTCCTCCACATCATTGTTAATACTTGTTATTATTTGTCTTTTTTATTACAGCCATCCTTGTGGGTGTGAAGTGGTAGCTCATTATGGTTTTATTTGCACTCCCTTATGACTAAGGATGAACACCTTTTCATTTGCCTAAATTAATATCACCAGAAAATAATCAAAGGCCTTGTTTAAGTTCCTTTCTGGCTTTAGAAAATATCCTAAAGGAAAAGTATTTGTTCTTACCCTGCAAGTATCAAAGTTTCCATTTTCATCACCTGCACAAAATGAAGAGTTAGGAATCACTCCCCCATAACTTGTCTCAGAATTACAAATACTTCGAGAAATATAATGTACTTCTGCTTCTTGTAACATAATTGTAGCATTACCTGTTAAAAGTAGTAACAAAAATACCAGTAAATTATTTTGGAATGCAGGTATTTTTACAATGATTTAAAATATTGGTGTTTAATAGGTTTTCTTTTCCAGCGTGTCTGTTTTCAGTGAGTTTTGTAAAATTTTATCATGTAGACACTGTCCATTTTCATAATCCTCTTCACCTGCTGACAACCACTAATCTACTTTCTTTTTCTGTGATTTGCCCATTTAAACAGCTCACCATATGAAAGGAATCATAAAATATATGACCTTTTGTGTCTGGCTTATTTCACTTAGTATAATGTTATAGCATGTGTCAGTATTTTCTTCCTTTGTTTGGATTGTATGAATTTACCATATTTTATTTATCCACTCATTGGTTAATGAACCTTTAGATTCTTTTTCTTTTTCTTTTTTCTTTTTTTTTTAACTATTATGGATAAGGAGCTGAGGTTTAGCTCAGTTGGAGGAGGGCTGCTCTGTGGCCTCTGAGGCCCTGGGTTCAATCCCCAGCACCACAAAAACAGGAGAAGGATGTGGTGGCCCACTCCTGAAACAATCTCCAGTCAATCAATCATCAAAAACCCTATGAGGAAGCACAGGCTTGTAATCCCAGAGGCTTGGGAGGCGGAGGCAGGAGGATCGCAAGTTCGAGACCAGAGGCAGTCTGTGTAATTTAGTGAGACCCTGTCTCAAAAAGTAAAAAAATGGGCTGAGGGTACAGCTCAGTGGTCCAGCACTTGCAGAGCATGCAAGTGCAAGGCCTTGGGTTCAACCCCCAGTACCACAAAACAAAAAACAAAAAACAAAAAACCCTATGAAGGTTGCTATGAGTTGGGCATGACTCAGCAGCACCTAACAACAACATTATGGATAATACTGCTATGAGTATTTGGTACAGGCTTTTGTATAGATATATGTATTCATTTCTCTTTGGTATACACCTTGAAGTAGCTTCCTTTTTAGTAGTTACTTTTTTTTTAGTATACAACCTAATGAGTTTCATTTCCATACATGCAGTTAAACTGCTCTTTTCTTTTTTCTTAGGTACTTGGGGTCTGAACCCAAGGCTTCATGCATGTATTCTGCAAGCACTTTACCACTGAGCTGTACCCGCCAGCCTACTTTTTATTTTGAGTCAGGTTCTCACTAAGTTACACTGGCTGCCTCTGGCCTGGACCTGTATTGTCACCAGCGCCCAGCTGTACTCCTATTTGAGGGACTTGAAACTGTATTCCAAACCAGCTGCACCATTTTATATTTCCACCAGCAATGTATGAAGATTTTAATTTCTTCAACTCCTTCTCAGTGCTTATTATTATCTAATGTTATTTTTACCATAGTCATTCTTGTGAATATGACATGTTAACTTTATTTTTCTTTCTTTCTTATTTTTGAGACAGAGTTTTGCTATGTAGCCCATGGTGGCCTCAAACTTATGATCCTCCTTTTTTCTCTCTATAGTGCTAGGAAGTTCATCCAGATACATCTTCTGGTTCACAAATTCTCTCTTCAACTGTGTTTAATATGATACCTCATTTACCCAATGAGTTTTAAGTGTTAATCACAATTTTTTTTCAGTACTAAATGGCTGAACCCAGGGCTTTACACATGCTTTGCAAGCTTTCTACCACTGAGCTGCACCCTTAGCCCATTTCTTATTCCTTTATCTTGAGACAGGGTCTCACTAAGTTATGCAGGCTGCTTCTGGCCTAGAATTTGCCATCCTCCTGCCTCTGCCTCCTGAGTTGCTGGGATTACAAACATGCACTACTGAGCCCAGGTCCATTTTTCATTTTTAAAGATTCTATTTGGTGCCGGGCGCAGTGGCACATGTCTGCAATCCCAGCGGTTTGGGAGGTGGAGGCAGGAGGATTGCAAGTTCAAGACCAGAGGCGGTCTGTGTAATTTAGGGAGACCCTGTCTCAAAAAGTTAAAAAAAAAAAAAAAGGGCTGGGAGTGCAGCTCAGTGGTCCAGCACTTGCAAAGCATGCAGGTGCGAGGCCCTGGGTTCAACCTCCAGTACCACACACACACACACACACACACACACACACACACACAAAGATTCTATTTGGTTCTCTTTTAAATGTGCCTGGTCATTCTAAATAATCTATTGTTTGTTTTTATTTGTTTGTTTTTACAGTGCTAGAGAGTGAACTCAAGGCCTTTTCCATGCTGGACAAGCACTCTATCACTGAGTTATATTCCCAGCATTACTGTTTATTTTTAACTCTTTTTTATTCCTTTAAATGATTAAAATATATTTTCTATTATATACCTAAAATAGTAATAATTGAGACTCTTTGGAGGCTTACTCTATTGACATTTTTTCCCCCAGCACTGGAATTAAATCCAGGGCATCACATGTGCTAGGCAAACACTCCATCACTGAACTGCACCCACAGCCCTGCCCTACTGCTTCTTTCTCTCTTTCTGTCTCTCTTTCTCTCTCTCTCCCTCCCTCCCTCCACCCGTCCCTTCCTCCCTCCCTCCACACTTCTCTCTCTCTCTCTCTCCCCCTCTTTCTTTCTTTCTTCCTTCCTTTCTTTCTTTTCTTTCTTTCTTTTTGAAACAAAGTCTCCCTAAATTGTGCAGGCTGGCTTCTGGCCTCAAATCCATGATCCTCCTGCCTCAGCTTTCTCAGTGGGTATGATTTAGGTGTGTGCCTTGGTGCCCAGCTCTGTTAGCTTTCATTATTACATTATTAGTAGATTGTTTATTTATGTGTTTATTGATCTTTTCAGTTTCTTTCTGTTCTGGGGATCAAACTTAGGGTGTTGTGCATACTAGGCAAGTGCTCTGTCACTAAGCTACATCCCTAGTCTATTTTGGTTGATTTTTACTTGTGAGATCCTAAGTGCCTTCTAACTTAGTACCCATTTAGTCTATTGAAGATTAATTTCCAGTTATTATATTTTCATTATTATTACTATATTTTTGCAGTACTGGGGTGCTGAACCCAGGGCCTTGTGCATACTTTGCAAGTGCTCTGCCACTAAGATGCACTCCTACCCAATTTTTTTTATTTTTTAAATTGAGACAGGGTTTCACTAAATTTCACAGGCTGCCTCTGGTCATCTTCTTGCCTGTGATCGTCTTGCCTCTACCTCCTGAGCCACTGGGATTACAGGCATGAGTAAGGGCGCCTGGCAGTATGTAACCTTTTAAGATTGGCTTCTTTACACTCAGTTAATTACCTTGTGATCCATTTAACTTGTATCATTATGTTCATTATTACTAATGATACTAATTACTAATGATACTAATTACTAATGATACTAATTACTAATGATACTACTGTATCATTAGTTCATTGGATTTTATCTGCTTAGCAGTATTGAAAGGTAAGGCTATACTGCAGTTTATTGAATTTGTCCTATTGAAGGATATTTTGTTTCCAAGATTTGATTACCATAGCTAAAACTTTTGAGCATATGTGAACATATTTTTGTTATAGATATTTGTTAACATTTCTTTTGAATAAATTTGCAGTAGTACAATTGCTGAGTCATATGGTAAATGTATATTCACATGTATGTTTTAAAAAATTGTGTCTCTGAAAGCTGGGTATGGGATTGCATGCCTGTAATCCCAGCACTAGGGAGGTTGAGGCAGGAGGATTACAAGTTTGAGGCTAGTTTGAGCTGCATAGAGAGTACCAGGCTAGCCTGGGGTTACATAGCAAGACCTTGTCGCAAAAAACAACAAAATAATTGTATTTCTACTTTTTGGTGCATGTACATTTAGAGTTGTTATGTCTTCTCAGTGGACTGACCCTTTTATTATTATGCAATGTTCCTCACCATTCTGGTAATTTTGTTTGTTTTGAAGTCTACTTTATCTGATATTAATATAGACATTCCTGCTTTCTTTTTTCCATTCCAGCTTTTTTTTAAAAAAATTAATTTGGCCATGTATATCTTTCCCCATTGTCTCTCATGTCATAGTTTCATGATCTGTAAGATAAGAACAATAATATTCAACACAGAGTTTTTTCTGAGGATTACATTGGCTCTTCAGCAACACAGTAGACTACATGTTCACCGAAGCCTTCTCATAGAAAACTATTAAAAAGGGAGAATGAATAGGTCAAGGACAGAACAGGAAGATAATTTCAACCTACCTATGTCATATTTGAAGTGTACTATGTGTGTATGAACTACATGCTGAGTTATGAGCCATGGGACTTCATCTTTATGGAAGTCTCTTCCCACCCAATTTGAGCAAGCTTTGTTCTCTTCACCAATGCCATGAAACCACCACAATCAATAGTTACCAATTTGGCAAAAAACTTCCAAAAGTCACTTTGGTGCCACAGTTTCCTCTCTTAAATTCTTCTCTTCACACTCAGTTCTTGACCTATGTATTCTTCTTGTTTCAATAGTTTTCAGTGGGAAATCTGAGGTATACGTGTAGTCTACCATATTACTGAAAAAACAATTTAATCCTCAGAACAAATCTCTGATGGGTATCAGTCCTTTCAGTGTACAGGTCATGAAACTATATGATACTGTGCACAGTAATACAGTGGAAACATGCAAGCTTTGAGGCAGTCTGACCTTGGCTTGAATTCTGACTATATAACTGTTCACACTAATTTTAACTCTGTAAGCTTCATTTTGCTCATCCACACTGTAGTTTTTATCATATTGCTGGGGTAATGCATTAAAAATGATTAGTATTTTATTAAATTCCTAGCCCTTAATAAATGGTAGCTGCTTCTTTATTCTTCTAATTGTCAAAGAGTCATTAATGTGCCCATGGTCATTTAGCCAGAACATGACAAACTGGGATTTGGATTTAAGTCTGTGATTCTAATGCCTATGTTTTTTTCTCTGCATGTCATTTTTCCTTATCTCCTTCAGAAAATATTCACATATGGAAAAAAGAAAAATAATGGCCAGGCACGGTGGTGTACCCCTGTAATCCCAGTGACTCGGGAGTCTGAGGCAGGAAGATTTTGAGTTTGATGCCAAGGGTAACCTGTATAACTTAGATCCTGACTCAAAATAAAAAAAATTAAAAATGGGCTGAGCATGTACCCCAGTGGTAGAATGCTTGCAAAGTATGCAAGGCCCTATGTTCAATCCCTAAGTACCACACACACACACAAAAAGGTCTCAGTACTTGATCTATATATTTCTAACTAGACTATGACTCCCTCAAGAGCATTTTAATATGGTAGTTAAATATTCAGTCTTCAGAATCATGAAGAGTTCTGGCTTTTTAACATCTAAGATATTTAATTCTTGGTTTCTTAAATGGAAGATAATAAAAGTAATAGCATTAACTCTCTAATAAGAATATTGGGAGGATAAGGTACAACCACGTAGTATACTTAAAACAGGGCCTAAAGTATGTAAATGCTCCCAAAAGGTAGCTGTTACTGTTACAAAAGGCAGAGACTGAGTTTTCTATTTTTTATTCTCCCCATTAGTTCTCTTGATCAACATTTTGTGTCTCTATGTATACTGAAGAAATACATGGTAATCAACTTGCCTAATACTAAATAAGGCAATAAATAAAAAGGACTAGATTCCTCATAACCCAAAACTTATTATTTAAGGTAGGCATTTTCTGTCACAGAGTTGGTTCCCTAGTCTGTGAGTCTTAGACTACAGAAACACTTGGAACTACATTCTGAGAATGTCTAAAAGTTTGAGCATTTTGGCATATATAACCAGGGAGTCTCTATATATTTCTGTTTGTTGTTGTTGTTGTTAGGTGCCGTCGAGTCGCTATCCGACTCATAGCGACCCTCTGTACAACAGGGGAAACACTATTGTCAGTGCTTCTCTGCTGTTCATAGGGTTTTCAATGGCAGATAGATTTTTTTGGGAGGGGGTTGCCAGGTCCTTCTCCCAAGCCTACAGCTTCTGGTGTTCCCAGGCGGTCTCCCATCCAGGTACTAACCAGGCCTGACCCTGCTTAGCTTCCGGGATCTGACAGGATCGGATGCCACAGGGCTACAGCTGCAGGCCATATTTCTGTTTAGGAAGATAATTTTCTCTCTCTATCCCACAAAGAAGAAAATACAGACAAAAAATTTTCCTTAGCTTGCAAAGGCCTATTTTTTAATCTTGTGATAAAGACGTAATATAAAGAGACAGAGAAAAATACATAAAATGGAGCTGGAAACGTAGCTCAGTGGTAGAGTGCTGGCTAGTAGGTGGAAAGCCCTGGATTTGATCTCCAGTGGAAGGAAGGACAGTGAGAAGAGAAAAGGAAAGGAAAGGAAAGGAACAGAGGAAGGAATGAAGAAAGCAAGCAAGCTATAGAAGAATTTTATATATACAAGGATTGATCCGTCTCTACCAATAATCAGAAAGATGTGTATCAGTAAAATTCAGAGCATAATTACCTTCTTCTTGTGTTCTTCCCCAGCCACTTACAAAACACTTTGTATTTTGGTCCAGTTTTTGGAAGACATCAAAAGGTAGACAAATAGGCTGAATATAGTCATTATACTTCACAGCTTTGTTTAAACGGAAAAGTGCAATATCATTTACAAAAGTTTCCAAAATGAAGTTTGGATGGATAATAATTGCTTTAATTTTTATCTTCTTGCTATGTGGATAGCTCCCATATATATTATTGCTTCCAACCACAGCCCTCCACTTTAAAGGATTTCTGAAAGAAAGTAAATATTCTTATTATAAACATGTATTTAACTAAGTAGATATTCTTAATCTCCCACTAATTTTTGCTTTTCTCATGTTAGATTACTGACAAAAAGTTTTAATTCTATTTTCACGTGACATAAAGTATAAAACACAAGCCCAAATTTCATGATGTAGGAGAAGGAAAAAAAGATCACTGGGACAGAAAAAGTACAAATAGATTCGAGTTCATGAGAATTTAATATATGATGAAGATACTTTCTTTCTTTCTTTTTTTTTTTTTTTTTTTTTTTTTTTTTTTTTTTTTTTTTTTTTTTTTTTTTTTTTTTTTTTTTTTTTTTTTTTTTTTTTGCAGTACTAGGGGTTGAACCCAGGGTCTTGTGCTTGCATGCTTTGCAAGTGCTATAACACTGAGCTGCACCCCCAGCCCATTTTTTTACTTTTTGAGACAGGGTCTCATTAAATTATGCAGACTGTCTCTGGTCTTGAACTTGTGATCCTCCTGCCTCTGCCTGCCAAGTCACTGGGACTACAGGCGTGCACCACTGTGCCCGGCTAAGATACTCTCTCTAATTGATGGTCATTATATGGTTTTGGGACAACTAACAAACTGTTTGAAAGAGTAATAAAATTAGATATCTGGAATAACTCTAAGCACCAAAATAAACCCCAAATGAATCAAATATTTATTTATCGTTAATCTTTGGTTTTTAAATTTAAAAAATTTTAAAATTAGCATACAGTATAATGAGTTTCATTATGGCATTCTTTTTCTTTTGTATCTTCTTTCTTTTTCTCTTTCTTTCTTTCTTTTCTTTTTTCAGTACTTGAGGGTTGAACCCAGGGCTTCCCAGATACTTTGTAAGTGCTCTGTTAATAAGCTGCAACCCCAGCCCATTAAATTTTTTCTTCCTTTTTTTTTCTTTTGAGTCAGGGTCTCACTTAATTGCCCAGGCTGCCTGTGGCCTCGAACTTGTGGTCCCCCTGCCTCTGACTCCTGAGTGTTGGTATTACAGGCATGTGCCACAGCAGGTGGCTAAGTATGTCTATCTTTTAGAGCTATCCAAAGTGAAAAGTCTGAGGTTTGCTTCAAAACAATTGGAGGGGATGGGCTAGCATTGTATCTCAATTGTACAACATGTGCTTAGCATGCATAATTGTCAAAAATTTGTTAATATCCCCATGGTCATTTAGCTAGAACATGGCAAAACTAGGATTCGGATTTAGGTCTATGATTCTAATGTCCGTGCTTTTTTCTCTACATCATTTCATTTTTCCTTATCTCCTTCAGAAAGTATTCACTGTCTTTCATACACTTATCTGTGTTGTGTAAATAATCCACAAATATTTAAATGGTTAGGGCCTGTAGGGAATAGGGCAAAAAATGTCTTAGTACTTTTTGGTATCCAGCACCCCCCCCACACACACAAACACAGTGAAGCTGGGAGTTGCTGAGGGTATAGATGAAATAAGGTCAGGCATAAATTGGTAACTTGAAGCTGTATGATGGGGCACATGGGAGGGAGTTCACTAATATATTTCCTCTACTTCTATAATTTTTTGAAATGTACTAGAATAAACAATTAGATAAACAAATAGCTTAGCATGAGAATTTAAAAAATTAAACCAGAAAGAAAATATAGATGAAGAGCCAGGCTTAGTGGTACATGCCTGTAATCCCAGCAATTTGGGAGGCTGAGGCAGGAGGATCATAAGTTCGAGGCCAGAGGCAGCTTGAGCAATGTAGCAAGACTCTGTCTCAAAACAAAAAAAATAAAAAATGGGGCTGGGAGTGCAGTTTAGTGGTAGAACACTTGTTTGGCATATGATGCCCTAGTTTCAACCCCTCGTGCTACCCCCCAAATATATCATATCTATATATGTATATATAGATATATAATACTGACATGAGAAACAGTTTTATAAGGCATTTCATTAAAGGTGAAGAAAAAAAAAAAAGGAGCAAAGTCTTTTCTTTTTTCTTTTGTGGTGCTGGGGATCAAACCCAGGGCCTTATGCATGCTAGGCAGGCACTCTATCACTGAGCTATAGCCCCACCAGGAACAAAAGTCTTAATAAAAACAAAACAAAAAAGATCAAAATATCAACAATCAAATCTCTGGTAGGTTAACAGTTGTTACCTCTGGAACTGAATTAGGAAGGAGGAACTTTCACTTTATACACTATAGTTTACAAAAACTGAGATACTTTTCATCCTTCATATTAGCAAAGTTTACACGTTTATGTGTTTGATAACAGTACAGATAACAGGTTACTCTTCTCATGAAAAGTGTACTAGGTAGGCACTTTGGCAACATGTATCAGTACCCTATAAAAGTTACATTGCTTTTGACTCTGTAGTTCTACTGCCTAGAATTTATCCCAAGGAAACAGAATTTTCATACAAAGACTTAGCTATTTCTAGTAGGCTGGGTGTGGTGGCACATGCCTATAATCTTAGCACTCATGAGGTTGAGGAAGGAGGATTGTGAGTTCAAGTGCAGGATAGTGAGTTTCATGGTAGCCTGGGCTACACAGACCCTGTCTCAAAACAGGGAACAGCACTTGGCAGGCAGAGGCAGGAAGATCATGAGCTCAGGACAGCCTGAACTTTTTTTTTCCCCCCCAGGTTCATTTGTTAATTAATTTATTTTTCAAAACAAAACTAAAAATCACTACTCAAAATCTTTGAGAAGAGCGCTCATCACAGTTAAAAGCTTCCTGTAATTTGCATCCAGAACATCACATCCTGGGGAGTCGGAAGTGAGGAGCCCTGGCATCGCTGGGCAGGCCTTGGCAGCTGGGCCACCTCCCGGTCCCCACATCCCTCTGCTCCGCTCTGCTCTCGCCCCCATGCAGCTGCCGAGCTCAGTGGCCCAGAGTTACGGCATCACGGTCCTTCAGCTTCTGACATGACTGCCTGTCGTGGCCAGGATGGACCTTCTCTCCCCAGGAGAGGTCCTAAAGTGGCTACAAAGGAGGCATTGGCCAAGGCCCGTGGGCTGAGATCCTCAGGTTGTTGTTGTTGTTAGGTGCCGTTGAGTCGGTATCCAACTCATAGCGACCCTCAAAGGGTTTTCAATGGCTGTTTCAGGATTGCCTTGGGAGTGGATTGCCAGGTCCTTCTCCCATTTTTGCAGTGCTGGGAATTGAACTCCGGACCTCAGAGACTGCAGCGCAGCTCTCTACCAACTGAGCTAAATCCACAGGAGGAACATCAAAAGGCCCAAATCGTCACCTGCGGGGGGCCAGCTCCTGGCTCAGAGGGTGGAAAAACCCATCTGGCAACATCATTGCTCATGCTTCACGTTGGCTTCACTGTGCTCCAACGTGACTCTGCTGCCATTCTGAGGGCCCTCCCTCTTGCTCCAGTCCTTTTCTGTGTAAAGCTCAGCCAGCACTGGGCAAGGCTCCAAAGCCACTCTGCCCCAGGACCAGTTATCCCCAATCCAAGGGTTCGTGAGACCTTCTCACACGACAGCCCAGTGACCTGTGAAAACCTTCTTTAAGCTTTTACTGATCCAGATGTTGTCCAGAGACTTGGAGCCTTGAGGATTCTTGGTGCTGATGTTGGTGAAGGTGTGCGCTGGGACCAGGTGGTGGAATTTTTCTCTCCTCAGGATATTGTAGTCACTGCTATCTGGCCCCTGGCCAAAATCCCCTAAAATAATGACATCTTTTTCTCCTTTCAAGGTTTCCTACAGGGTCTGGGCAAAGCTTGCTAGCTGGTGGCCGTCACTGTGATTCTTGCTTGGATTCTCTCCTCCTGGGAGGGCCAGGGCTACCAGGTAAAGGTTAACAAGGGTCAAGTCATTACTCCCCACCTTGAACCTCACGAGGTACAGGCTGGGGCTGGCAGGCACCCCGTGTCCATTGCTGGGGGAGCTGTCCTGCCTGGTGGTGTCTCTCAGCTCCACACTGGCCAAGGTGTCCCACAGGAATCCCGAGTACCTGGCCCCTTCTGGAACAGACTCAATGGCTTCTCGACAACAACAGACCTCCAGCACCCCCGGGGCCCCTTCCACTTGCGGATGTTGGGCAGGATTGGCTGGTTTAACTCCACACAGAACTTGTTTAGGGCCTCTTTGTCAAGTAGTTCTTGCAGAGCTAAAAGCTTGATGCTGTTCTCCAGGAGTGTCATGCACACCACCTCTCGCACCCCGGGGTTGTTGGCCTTCTCCACAGAGCAGCCCTGCAGGTTCCAGGTGGCCAGCCTCGGCACAGGCCGCCCATCCCTGGTGCCTTCAAAGGCCTCCACCATGGTCTGAGTGGAGATAATCTGCGTGGGCCCCCCAGGAGGCAGGTCCAAGTCCTTACTCTGAAGGCTCAGTGAGGTGGGACTAGGGTGAGGCTTGGCTGTGAATGTCAGATCCCTGTTGGTATGGGTGGAAGGGAGCCTGGACCTCTCTGCAAACACCTGGTGCCATATTCTGTCCAGGAAGGCGGCATTGATACCATCCATCCTCGCCAGGTCCTCAACGCTGCGAAAGGGGCCATGCTTCCGGTAGTAGTCCACGATGCTGTGGGCCATCTTCTCCGTGAGCCCTCGGACGCTCATGAGCTGAGCCGGGGTGGCTGTGTTGATGTTAACTTGTGGTGTGAGGGGCACAGCGGTGGCCAGGTGGTGAGGCTGCTGCTCTGCCAGCAGGTCCCTCTGCAGGGAGCTGGGTGAGTGCTGTGCGGAGCTGCCCTTGCTGCTCACGCAGATCTCAAACTTGTCCTGTTCCGGTTTGGTGGTACCCACACTGCTGACCAGGTCCTCCACCTTCTTGAAGCCACCAATGTATTCCCGGTACTCCATGATGCTTTGGGCCACAGCGCGGGTCACCCCAGGCAGGGTCATCAGCAACTCCTCCTTAGCAGTGTTGACGTTGAGCCGCTCCTGATTCACCAGGATGTTGCTGAAGTTACAGGCTGCTCTGAACTTGCGGCTATAGGACAGATCCAAGGGGTCCCTGGGGATGGAGCAATGACAGCCAAGGGTGCTCCCCATGGCCAGCAAAGATCAGGGGTCTAGAGAGGACTCACCACCACAGAGAAGAAGACTAGTAGACTTTACAAACACAGAAGAATGGAAGGCACAGGACTTAAGGGCTGAAGAAGTCACTGCAGACAAACACCAAATCCTCCGTGGCTGGGTTGTCCAAAATTACCTTCATGTGGCCACCTGACCGACCTCTGGCTCCCGCGCCCTGCCTCTCGGCCGCTCTGCTGGGGCTCACTGAGCACAGTGAGTTCCAGGCTACATAGACTCTATCTCTAACAAACAAAGAACAGCAATAACAACAGCAAAATAAAAAACAACCTCAAAATGAAAACAAAGCCAATAACAAAAAGTCTTCGTGGACATTTACCACAGAAAAGACCTAATGCCAATACTTGGCTTCAGTAAATGTGGACACTTGAGTGGAATGGAGAAATAACACAGATATGTTGTTATGTAAAGATTCTCATGTTATATAATTAAATGGAAAAGGTTATTTCTCAATGTGATTATATGAGCCTATTTTATAAGATAATTCATATACATGCATAGAAATATCTAGGATATATAATGAAAACCAGCCATTATTTCTGGGTTTTTTGTTTTGTTTTTGTTTTTTGAGACAGAGTATCACAGGCTGGCTAGAACCCTCCATCTTTTGCCTCCACCTCCTAAGGACTGGGATTTACAGGTGTGCGCCACCATGCCTAGATAAATAGCTGTTATTTCTAGGAGGTATAATAGCTGATTTTACTTTATCATTTCTGTTTTCTTATTTCCTTACATTAAGTATGTTCTACTTATTTATTTTTAAATAGAAAATTGTATAGACACTTACCACTTGGCCTGGTAATGTCACTCTGGGATATTTACACAATTAAATTGAAACCTAGATTCACACAAAAAACAATATGCTAATATTTATACTCGCTTTTCTTCCTTTGTTTTTCTCTTTTTTTTTTTCTTTTCTTTTTCCTTTTGGTTTTTGGTTGAGACAGGTTTTGTTATATAGCCAAGGCTGCCTTTAAGCTCACGATCCTCTTTTCTCTGACTCCTAAGTGCTAGGTGTGAGCCCCTGCACCTGGCCCGTAGCTTTACTCTTAATTGCCCAAATTGGAATCAACTTAAATGTCCTTCAAGTGGATGGATAAACACACAGTATTATTTCCATATGATGGAATACTGTTGTTGTTAGGTTCCATTGAGTTGAGTCCGACTCATAGAGACTCTCATAGGGTTTTCAATGGCTGATTGTTTTGGGATTGCTTTGGGAATGGATCTCTTGCCACATTCCTTGGATTTTGCGGTGCTGGGGATCAAACCCAGGTTCTCAGAGTGCAGAGTAGCTTGCTACCAACTGAGCTAAACCCTGGCCCCAATGGAACACTACTCAGCAATAAAAAGGAACAATAATGATATACACAGTAACATGGATGAATCTCAAATGCATTATGCCTAGTAAAAGAGACCAAATTTAAAAAACTATGTACACTGTGATTCCACTTAAATGAGGCTCTGGAAAAGGCAAAACTATAAAGACAGAAAACAGATCAGTAGTTGCCTGGATGTGATGGAATAGCTTGACCTCGGTTTATGGGAGAATTTTTGGGGGCAAAATAGCTGTTCTGTGTCTTGTGTTAGTAATTGCATGACTATGCATTTATTAAACTCAGAATTGTAGTACACTAAAAATAACTTATTTCACTGTTAAATTATACTTTAAATAATTTTTGTTGTGTTTCATTTTTTAAAAAAAGTATAATCTACTCTTACACAAAAACAACATGGATGAATCATCTAACATGTATTTCACTAAGTATAGGAAACCAGGTTTAAAAGGCTGTGTATTGTATGATTTGACTTATATCACATTGTGGAAAAGGCAAAACTGTAAGGGACCAAAAACAAGTCAAATACATCAGTGGTTGCCAAGGGCTGGGTGCAGGGTAAGGGTCGACTGCAAAGGATCATGAAAGAATTTGAGATTATGAAACTGTTCTAAATTTTGATCATGGTAGGGATATGACTAAATACCCTGTCAAAAGTTTCAGATCTTGGTGGTGTACACCTGTTATCAGAGCTACCGAGGAGCTGAGGCAGCAGGATGTTGAGTTCAAGGCCAGCTTGGGAAAGGGTTGGAATGTAATAGCTCAGTGGTAGAGCACTTGTGTGAGGCCCTGGGTTCAATCCCCAGTACTCCATCCCCCTACAAAGTTATTGTTGTTGTTGTTAGGTGCTGTCGAGTCAGTATCCGACTCATAGCCACCCTGAGTACAACAGGTGAAACACTATTGTCAGCACTTCTCTGCTGTTCATAGCGTTTTCAATGGCTGATTGATTTTTGGGAGTGGGTTGCCGGGTCCCTCTCCCAAACCTACAGCACCTGGTGTTCCCAGGTGGTCTCCCATCCGAGTATTAACCAGGCCTGACCCTGTTTAGCTTCCAAGATCTGACGGGATAGGATGCCACAGGGCTACGGCTGCAGGCCACAAAGTTATAGAATATTTAAAAAGTTGAATTTTATTGTATGAAGTTATCCTTTCATTTTAAAAAGTGGATAAATGAGAAATGTGAGAAAAGAAAAATAGATCCAAATGGTCATTTCTGCCAGTATGAGTTAGGATTGGTGCTGTAGGATAAAGCTCTCTGGTTCTAAGTTGTAATAGACACCAAAGCTGCTATACCACACACATTATTTTTCAGTGCCAGTTACTGAAGACTATTATAAACAACATCCTACCCAGGTGCCATGGTGTACACCTGTAATCTCAGTGACTAGCGAGGCTGAGGCAGGAGGACCATGGATTTGAGGTCAGAGGCAGACTGTAAAATTTAGTGAGACCCTGTCTTAAAAATGAAAAATAAGGGGCTTGAGTTATAGCTCAGTGGTAGAGCACTGTCTAGCATGTGTGAGGCCCTGTTACCATAAAAACAAAGCAAAAAATCTTTTCCCTTTTCATAGAAGTATCCATTGATACTTACATACCCATATCTCCATGTAAGGAAAAGTGTCTTGCCCACTCTGTTGGCACAGTGTCTTCATTTAATCCATGACCCATGAACCCTCTATTCACAGTTCTGTGGACAGGGTGGGCCGCTGATTAAAGGATGGCTCACTCATAAATTGGGAAATGATGATATTGCTGAGAATGGAAAGCTGTGCTGGGCCAATCATATACTTAGTCATAAAAATTGATGAGACAGAGATAAAACTGAAAGATTACCATATAAAATGAAAGGCCACAATGGGTCATGTGCAGGGTCATGTGCAGAGATGCCTAACATGTATTTATACTCTCTCTCATAAAGCACAATGATCCAACAATATGTCTTAGAAATCAAGAAAAGAGAGAGTTTTAAAGAGAAAATTCTGTCAATATTGCCCCATTCTATAGAGATCAGTGGGTTGGAAACTGAGGTCATTGGATTTGGGATGGAGGTAATTCTTTAATTGTGTTTTGGTTACAGAAATCACATCACAAATGAGATTTTATGGGTCAATGCAAATGAACCAAAAGTCTATTTTTCAAAGAGTCTTACAGTGAAGACCAAATCTAGCCTGTCTCTTGTTTTGTTTTTGTAATACTGGGGAGTTGAACCCAGAGCCTCATGCATGCTATGCAGGTGCTCTACAACTGAGCTGCACCTCCAGTCCATCTGTTACTTTTTTATTTTGAGGCAAGAGCTCACTAAATTAGGCAGGCTGCCTCTGCCCTTGAACTTGTGATCCTCCTGCCTCCACCTCCTGAGTTGCTGGGATTACAGGCACACACCACTATGACCAGTTTATCTGTTTTTATACAGCCTCTGAACAAAGAAAGTTTTTCCACATTTAAAAATAATTAGCATATATCAGTTGTACAAAATGGTTTCATTGTGGCATTTTTTTTTTCTTTTTTTTTCTTTTTCTTTTTTGTTGTCCTGGGGGTTGAGCCCAGGGACTTGGGCTTGCATGCTTTGCAAGTGCTGGACCACTGAGCTGTACCCTCAGCCTGTTATTTATTTATTTATTTATTTATTTATTTATTTTACTTTTTTGAGACAGGGTCTCACTGAATTACACAGACTGCCTCTGGTCTCGAACTTGAGATCCTGCTGCCCCGGCCTTCCAAGCCACTGGGATTACAGGTGTGCGCCGCCACACTGGCCATTATGACATTTTCATATATACATACAATAGCCTTTGATGATATTCACATCTGGATCTATTATTATTTTGGTGGTTTTAGGGATTGAACCCAGGATCTTGAACAAGCCAGGAAAGTGCTCTATCACTGCTCTACATCCCCTTAGACTCAACATTTTTATTTCATTTTAAAAACTTTTTTGGCTTTTGGATTTTTTGATACAGGGTCTTGCTGTGTAGCCCAAACCTTCCTGGAACTCGCTATGTAGACCAGGCTGGTCTGGAACTCATGGCAATCCTCCTTCCTTAGCCTCCCAAATGCTGGGATTACAGGTGTGTGCCATCATGCCCAGCTCATCTTCATGTTTTTAAATGGCTGAAAAGCCCAAACTAGTGTTATATGGCTGGTGAAATATATATGTGTATATATAACATTAGATCAGATCATAGCCATAGTTATTCAGTTATGTATTTTCTATGGCTCAC
>VMDO01007782.1:0-36043 GCA_007922755.1 Pedetes capensis | reverse complement strand
ACCTGTAATTCCAGCTCTTGAGAGGCTGAGGCAGGAGTTTGAGGCTGCCCTGCTCTACATTGTCAGCTCCATGCTACCCTGGGCTACACAGTAAGACCCTCCCTGTCTCAACAACAAAAACAACAACAAAAACAAACTACTGCCTAAGAGAATACGTAAGACTTTATGTTCTGAATACATACCTAACTTCTTTAGTGCAGTGGGCAGCTGTGAGGACCCACCTGTCTTTCACTAGGCTTCCCCCACATATATGAGCAAAAAAATGGCCATCTTGAATCTGCAGGCTAACTATCCATGGCCATGCGCCAACTTGTGCTTCTGTGCCCCCTATAATCCGAGACCCTTGCAACACATCCCTAAGTGGAGCTATTCCACAATCTAAAAACAAAAACAATACATTATTTGTTACTTTCTAATTTTAACACATTAATAAAAATCATTTTAATTCCAGTTTTAAAAAACTAATGAAGCATTAGGACACCAGAGTTATCCCTAATTTTGAAAGAATCTTAAAGAGTTAAGAAACATGCCAGGAGGGTACCTTACCAGCATGTGATCTCAGCAACTCGGGAGGCTGAGGCAGGAGTATCACAGGTTCCAGGACAGAGGCAGCCTTGGCAATTTAGTATGATCTTGTCACAAGATAAAACATTAAAACAAATAAAAGTTAAAAAAATAAACATGCCATAGTTGGTTACTTACAAATAGACATGAAATCAACACAATTCATTAATTTAAAAACTCGATTCCTCAAATATACAAAGATGAGATAAGTTTCTCTGGCCAAGTATCATGTTCTTTCCTGTGTGAATTGGTGATTAGGAGCCTGAGATTTAGGGGCTCAGTGATAGCACGTAGGTACTAGCATGGGGGAGGTACTGAGTTTAAAAAAAAAAAAAAGCCTGGGACTGGTGGGTCAAGAGCTACAAATTCTAATTCTTGTCATTTACCTTGTTGAACTAATTTGTTCTGAGCCATATTATGAAAAGGTCACCTAACAGCCTTTTCAACTCTGAAGGCCCATGAGCTATTAATTGGTAAAATGAGAACAATAAAGCTCCATGCTTTAAGGAGCAAATACAGATGCCCCACACAAAGCTCTGTCATTTTCACAACTAACATCATTATAATGGGTCTAGAAGCAGCTTAGGTCAGTAAAATTTTGGTGAAAGGCAGTGGGTACAGAAGACCAGGAGGGAGGCAAGTTCGCACCCTGCGGTGGTGGGGAAAGGCAGGCGCAAGGCAGGGGCGGCCCAGAGACAGGGGAGAAGATACTGCCCTTCGAGACCTGCCCTTCCTCCTGGACCAAGTCCTGCTGCCAGCTTGCTGCCTCGGCCCACAGGGGCCCACGGGTCTGTTCCTGCGAGGAGCCAAGCCCTTTCCTTGCCGAAGGAGAGTACAAGAGGGCACCTTCCACAATCAGCAGCGCGGCACTCAGCAGCTTCAGCTCCATCTTGGCGCTGGCGGCCGGCAATATGGCGGCAGGCGCCAGGCGCCGACACCCGAGTAGGTCCTGGGGCAGGGTGGGCGCTGGATCCCTGCGGGGCAGCTGCCTCAGACTTTGAGGGCCTGGGAGGCTGCTGGAAGCAGGGGTTTTCCAAGCCATAAGCCGGGGAAGGGAGAGGCGACGCCAAGGCAAAGCGTCTGGGATTGGAGACAATATGGCCGTTATTTCTGTGGGGCAGATTCACAGCTAACAGTTCTAAGGTAGTTTGTCTGGAGCATCTCAGCTCAGGCTCAGCCGATAAAGTTGAAGGATTCGCAAAGTTGAGGAGAGAATCTGACTGATGGTAATGTTACTGGGGAGACGCACAGAGTGTGGGGCTGGGAATGTGGTAGCAAAACCTTGGTCTTTGTATTTGGCCTACAAATGAATTTATACCCCACGCAGAAGTTATAGTAGAGAATATGGACACAATTTATTAAAAGATAGTACACCTTCCAGACATGAAAGCGGGCCAGAGAGACCAGCCGTTTTCCAGGTTGTAAATCAAACGTGATTTTATAGTGAAATTTGGGCGTTAAGGGAAGGGAGAAATGCCTTATGCCTGTTTGTTTTGTAAAATGGTTCAGTGGACCTGCCAAATACTTTCAGAAGGAGGGGCCAATTCCAAAATATTCTTCCAGTGTCTTCTGAGATGGTCCAACGTCATCCACTATGGTGAATGGCAAGAGTCATTTTCAATCTCCTTTTCCTCCACATTGCCTGCTAATGCCTAAACTAACTACTAACAGTAATTTCACCACTCCCTACACACACACTCTTCAGTCCCTAGCAGGAGAGATGCATTATCTAGCCCTCAAGATGCCCTGAGATATCCTCTGACACTCCAACCACTGTAGGGGAACACGGGTCACAGATTATGTGGCTCTGATTTTTGAATCCATTGAATAAGTAAGTATTACCCTCACACTATCACACACTGGAACCTGCTTTATAGGTGGGAGTGAATCATTGATTGCTCAGCATGAAGAGTAGAAACTTGTTTGTAGAGGAAGCTGGGAAAGAGGCAGCCAGCCCACCATTATGGCAGAAGGCCAGGCTTGAGCCAAAAGGCTTTGTGACAGATTCCTTGCTTTATCAAACTTTAGATTCCTAAGTCTTCTGGGCCCATCTATGCACTTCCTTGTAAAATTGAGTTTTAGTAAGAATCCTGCTAAGTCATTTTAGAAATAACTTCCTGCCTTTTGATTAGGTATTGATTAGGTTACTTATCCTGATTAGGTATTGATTAGGTATTGATTAAGTTACTTATCCTAGCAGTGATGTCTGATCACCCAGGCCTGTCTTCACCAAAATTTCTTTCAGGTGGATTTAGCCAGAATTACTATTAAATTTGATGTTCTCTCAGTGATTTTTCCAGTCACTCGTACTCATCCTGCTTGTTGGCTGTACATTCCCAATTACCCATGCTGTGTTTGAGTTGAGCCCATTTTCTCCTCTCTTCAAAATCTATTGCCCTTGTTCCTATACTGTGTTTTTGTTTTTATTTGTTTTTTTGTTTTGAGGGGCAGGGGACTTGGTACTGGGGAGTGAACCCAGGACCTCGGTATGCTAGGCAAGCCCTCTACCATTGAGCTGTATCTCCAGGCCTTCTCATCTTAATGGTCAAGGCTGCTTTACTGTGCTTGTAGGTATCATTGAGTAAGTTTCCTTTAACATTATCAGGAGTTTTAAAGAATGATGTCTAATGTTTGGTTTTATTTTGTCATTCTTGTCTTGAATTGTGCTGAACTTTGCCTTTGTTAACCCCATACCTTCAGTAACAAGGGAATAGTGTGGGCTGTGGTAGTATGGAAAGTTCATTGTGTAGTGAGGAATAAATATAGGGGTCAATAAAAGGAAATCTGCCTTGCTCATGGGCCTGGGATTTAGCTCAATTGGTAGAGTGCTGCTCTGCAGTCTCTGAGGTCCCTGGTTCGATTCCCAGCATGGCAAAAATGGGAAAAGGATGTGTCAATCCACTCCCAAGGCAATCCCTAAAACAGTCATTGAAAACCCTATGGTCACTATGAATCTAACACAATTCGATGGCACCTAACAACAACAGCAGCAAGCCTTGCTCATATGCCACTGGTTCTGACATGGTTGATGGCATTAAATAAAAGGAATATATAAGCTGGGTACAGGTGGTAAAACATGGGAAAGAGATCAGACGCCTAGAGTAAAGTTTTAATCAGTGGGTAGGAAGTAGGTAAAATTATAGAAACAAGTTATAAATTGCACTTAGGGGCTGGCAAGAAATAAATTCCTTGTTTACCAAATAGTAGAAAGTAATGGGGAAACAGGTGGGGCATGTGTGCTTCTGTGGGGGAGGAGAGGAGATGTGTTCAGATCATATATGGCTTTATAAGCAGGGCAAAATGGTATGTCTTTTTATAACAGAGAAGAGGGGTTCAACAGATTTATAAACCGGGTGCATGACGCCAAGTGAAGAAATGGCACAAAAAAGGCAATGGCTGCAAAGGTCCTCTGCCTGTGGTTCCTGTGTCTTTTCTGGGTTTTTGCTTTTCTCACTGGTATTATCATTTTATCTCTGTGTGGGAGCATTCACATCAATAGACAGATAATCTGCTAGTGCGACTAACCCCCTTCCCTGGGGGAACTTCTTCCATCTCATGTCACACTGTTATTTAGTCCATTACTCTTTAGTGTTGGCTGGATTTAATGATTCGCTTCTGGCAGAGGTGATGGATGCTGTGGTTTGGATATGTCCCCCAAAGGATTGTGTGCTGGAAGCTTGGTCCCCAGTATGGTGATATTGAGGTGGTGGAAACTCCAGGAGGTGGGGCCTAAGCTGGGTGTGGTGGCATGTGTCTGTAGTCCTAGCTCCTTGGGAGACTGAGGCAGTAGGATCTCTTGAGCCAAACAGTTCCAGAGGTGGAGCTGAACGGAAAGTAATCAGGTCGTGGGGGCACAGCCCTTGGGAGGAATTAAAGCTGGTCTCTTGAACTGAGTGGGTTCTCTTGAGATTGGATTGTTATGAAACAGGTCTAGCCCTCTAGTGCGTGGCCCTGTGTGCACACAGCCGTTTCCCTTTCGACTTCTCTGCTCATGATGTTGCAGAGAGGCCTTCACTAGAGAGCTAAGAGATGGGGCCACCTGATATTGGACTTTTAACCTCCAAAGCTTAAAATAAATCTCTTTTCTTTGTAAAGTACCAAGTGCCAGGTATCCTGTTACAATAATACAAAATAGATTAATGCCGTTTATAAAAAGATTGTGGCTTGCCTTGAGTGCACTCTCCAGTTTCCTTGCTCTGAGGTAAGCTGGCTGTCATGTTGGGAGCTGCCCCCTGGGCCCATGGAGAGGCTTCCAGTAGTAGCCAGTGAGGAACTGAAGTCTTCAAATAGCCAGGAGCCAAATCATGCAACACTATGATTGAGCTTAGAACCAAACTTTTTCCTTCTCAAATCTTCAGTTCTGGCTGATACCTTAACTGCAGCCTAATGAGAGACCTTGCCAGAGGTGTCCACCTAAATTAGACTGATTCCTGACCCTCAGAAACTGTGAGATAACAGATTTTTGTTGTTTTAAGCCACTAAATTTTGGGATAATTTTTTATGCAGCAACAAATAATACATGTGGTTTCTTCTACTTTTGATAAATCTTCCACTGCCTCTACATCTCCTGCTTCCCTCCATAGCACATTTTTACCTAAACAGTTGTTTATACTTATAGTTTCCATTTTCCACTTTCTTAACTTTTGTTTGTTTGTTCTTGTTATTTGTTGTGTTGCTAGGGATCAAACCCAGGACCTTATGCACGCTAGGCAATTACTCTATAACTGAGCTACACCCTTATCCTACTTCTTTACCTTTCATTCGTCTGTTTTAAAAATTTTTTTTATCTGTCAAGTTTGTTTCTAATAACAGCAGGACTTTATTTCTCTTACAGGAAGTCACCTCCTCATTTTATATAGAATATCTCCTCACTTAACCAACTAATCTGCGTGCATTTCTAACACACATTTGATTTGACAGCATTGTAAAACTGTTGAAAGGGTTGTTGTTATTGTTAGGTGCCTTCAAGTAGGTATCCAACTCATAACGACCCTATATACAATAGGCAAAGCACTATTGTCAGTGCTTTTCTGCTGTTCATAGGATTTTCAATGCTGCTGTTGTTGTTAAGTGCCATTGAGTCGGTATCTGACTCACAGCAACCCTGTGTACAACAGGTGAAACACTATTGTCAGTGCTTCTCTGCTGTTCATAGGGTTTTGAATGGCGGATTGATTTTTGGGAGTGGGTTGCCAGGTCTGTCTCCCAAGCCTACAGCACCTGGTGTTTCCAGGCAGTCTCCCATCCAAGTACTAACCAGGCCCAAGCCCACTTAGTTTCCAAGATCTGACAGGATCAGATGCTACAGGGCTACGGCTACAGGCTGTTGAAAGGGTTCAGATTACATTTGAGCATATATGGTAGATGAGCATCTGGAGAGAATATCATCTTGCTTTTCCTTTCCAAGTGAATGCTTAGGAGCCATGGATATGGAGGACGGAGGCATTAGGGCCAAGGCTTGGGTCCTGGAGTTAGCAGGGGGCACATAGGCTTGAGTATGGAGTGGGTTGAGGTTTTTTTCTTCCTAGTTGTCTCCAAATCCATGGGGGAATTAGTCATATCTGAATTAGTGCTAGAAAATTTTGACAATAATTTATTATGTAGAGTTTTAAGTGATAATAACAACATGCATGTATCCACCACTTCATTTTTTTATTTTATTAAATATTTAATATATATGAAAGAACATTTATAAATATATGAAAGAACATTTATAAATATATCTACAGCTTGAAGAATGTCAGATAAGAATACCCATTTAAGAAAAAGAATACTGTTGTTACTTTTGAAATCTCCTGTGTATCCCTTCCTCATTCCAATTTTTTCTTTCCCTTAGAAGCAACCAACATTCTAGATTTTGTATGATTCCATTAATTCTCTTTGTAAACCTGAGTGTACAACATGGTAACCCCAGTGACAAGTGAAATTTAAAATTGGGTGTGGTGATGCATGCACAGGAGGCTGAGGCAGGAGGATCCCATATTCAAAGCCTGGCTCAAACAAAAGAAAACAAAACAAAAGCTTTAGTTGTTTAGCTACATTTTAAGTCCAGTGGCAACATTGCTAGTTGTTACCTACCAAGAAAATAGTTATCATTACAGAAAGTTCTATTGAACAGCACTGTTCTAAACATTATTTAGTTTTGAATGTCTGTGACCTGTATTAATTGGAGTTCTATAGCAGAAGAGAACCAATAAGAGAGAGAGGGAGATTGATTATAGGAGTTGGCTCATGTAATCATGGAGGCCAAAAAGTGCCATGGTCTGCCTTCTACAAGCTGAAGACCTGGGAAAGCCAGTGATATAATACTGTCTGTAGGTTTCTTGTTTATTTTGCAGAAGCTCTTTATCAGTGAGGTGCTGGGATTTGGCTCAGTTGGTAGAGCACTGCACTGCAGTCTCTGAGGTCCCAAGTTCAATTCCCAGCACCACAAAAATGGGAGAAGGACCTGGCAATCCACTCCCAAGGCAATCCCGAAACAGTCAGCCATTGAAAACCCCATGATGGTTGCTATGAGTTGGATACCGACTCGATGGCACCTAACAATAACACCTAACAACAACAACAACAACAACAACAACAACATAATGTTCAGCACTGTGCAGCACTGAAGGTGTTAACATGTTTGTGCCAATAGGTTTGGAAAACAGCTACTTGGCCAACTGACTGGAAGAGATCCATATATGTGCCTATTCCCAAAAAAAGGGGATCCAACTGAATGTGCAAACTATCAGACAATATCATTAATATCACACACCAGCAAAATTCTACTAAAGATCATTCAGAAGTGACTGCAGCAGTATATAGACAGGGAATTACCGGAAAATCAAGCAGGATTCAGAAGAGGGCAGGGAACTAGGGACATCATTGCTGATGTCAGGTGGATATTAGCTGAAAGCAGAGACTATCAGAAAGATGTCTATCTATGTTTTATTGACTATGCAAAAGCATTTGATTATGTGGATCATAACAAATTATGGATAACACTTCGGAAAATGGGAATACCAGAACACCTAAGTGTGATCATGAGAAATCTGTACATGAACCAGGAGGCAGTTGTTCGAATAGAACAAGGAAACACTTTGAGTGGTTTAAAGTTGAGAAAGGTGTGCGTCAGGGCTGTATACTTTCACCTTATCTCTTCAATTTATACGCTGAACAAATAATCCGAGAAGCTGGACTTTATGAGGAAGAACGCAGCATCAAGATTGGAGGAAGACTCATTAACAACCTGCGTTATGCAGATGACACAACTCTGCTTGCTGAAAGTGAAGAAATTTAAAACATTTACTGATGAAGATCAAAGATCATAGCCTTCAATATGGGTTATGACTAAATATCAACAAAACAAAAATCTTTATGACAGGGTCAGCACGCAACTTCACAATAAATGGAGAAAAGATTGAGGTTGTCCAAGATTTTGCTTTGCTTGGCTCTATAATCAACACCATGGAAGTAGCAGTCAAGAAATCAAAAGATGGGTTGCTCTAGGAAAAGCTGTGGCAAAAGATCTCTTTAGAATATTGAAAAGCAAAGATGTCACATTGAAGATGATGGTGCGTCTGACTCATGCCATGGTATTTTCAGTGGCATCATATGGTTGTGAAAGCTGGACATTGAACAAGGGAGACAGAAAAAGAATTGATGCTTTTGACTTGTGGTGCTGGAGATGTCTTTTGAATATATCATGGACTGCCAAAAGAACCAACAAATCTGTCCTAGAAGTGCAACCAGAGTGCTCCTTGGAAGCAAGAATGGCCAGACTGCGTCTTACATATTTTGGACATGTAGTCAGGAGAGATCAATCCCTGGAGAAGGACATCATGTTTGGGAGAGTGGCAGGTCAACACAAAAGAGGAAAACCCTCCACCAGATGGATTGACACAGTGTCTGAAACAATGGGCTTAAACATAAATAAGATCATTTGCCTGGCACAGAATTGGCAAGTGTTTCGATCTGCTGTACAAAGGGTTGCTATGAGTCGGACTTGACTCGATGGCACCTAACAACAACAACTTTATCAGTGATAATTTAAGAAAGGTTGCTTCTATTCCTAGTTCATGAGAATTTTTATGAAGAATTGATGCTGAATTTCATCCAATTCTTTTTTTTGCCCTCAATGATAAGAGCATATGGCTTTTCTTCTTTAGTCTTTTTATAATCTGAATTGTATTAATTTATTTTGTAATGTTGAACCAGTCTTATAATCTCAAGATAACTACTACTTTGTTGTTGTTGTTAGGCGTTGTTAAGTCAGGTCCAACTCATAGTGACCCTGTGTACAACAGAACGAAACATTCCGTGATTCTGTGCCAGGCACATGATACTTTTATGTTTAAACCCATTGTTGCAGTCACGGTATCAATCCATCTAGTTGAGGGTCTTCTTTTTCTTCATTGACCCACCACTATCCCAAACATGATGCCCTTCTCCAGGGATTAGTCCCTCATGACAACATGGCCAGAATACGTAAGGTGCAGTCTGGCCATCCTTGCTTCCAAAGAGCACTCTGGTTGCACTTTTTCTAGGACTGATCTATTGGTTCTTTTGGCAGTCGATATATTCAATATTCATCTCCAGCCCCATAATTCAAAAGCACTAATTTTTCTCTTATATCCCTGATTCAATGTCCAGCTTTCACAATTGTATGATGCGGCTGAAAATTCCATGGTATGAGAGGTGCACCTTCATCTTCAATGTGACATTTTTACTTTTCAACACTTTAAAAAGGTCTTTTTGCAACAGCTTTTTCCAATATAGTGCATCATTTGATTTCTTGACCGCTGGTTCTGTGGGTGTTGATTGTAGAACCAAGTAAAGCAAAATCTTGGACAACCTCAATCTTTTCTCTATCATGAAGTAATGTACTGACCCAGTTGTAAGGATCTTTTGTTTTGATGATGTTGAGGTACAATCCATTCTGAAGGCTGTGTTCTTTGATCTTCATCAGTAAATGTTTCAAATCCTCTTCACTTTCAGCAAGCAGAATTGTGTCATCTGCATAATGCAGGTTGTTAATGAGTCTTTCTCCAATCCTGGTGCCGCATTCTTCTTCATAAAGTCCAGTTTCTAAGATTATTTGCTCAGCATAGAAATTGAAGAGGTATGATGAAAGGATACATCTCTGACACACACATTTCTTGGCTTTAAACCAGGCAGTGTCATCTTGCTCTGTTTGAATGACTGCCTCCTGGGCCACGTACAGATTCCTCATGAGTACAATTAGGTGCTCTGGTATTCCCATTCTTTGCAGTCTTATCCAAAATTTGTTATGATCCACACAGTCAAATGCATTTGCATAGTCAATAAAACATAGACATCTTTTTGGTATTTTCTGCTTTCAGCTAATCTCCGTCTGACTCAGCAATGATGTCCCTGGTTCCATGCCCTCTTCTGCATCTGGCTTGATTTTTTGGCAGTTCCCTGTCTATATACTGCTGTAGTCACTTTTGAATGATTGTTAGCAAACTTTTGCTTGTGTGTGATACTGGTATCGCTCAGTAGTTTCCACATTTGGTTGGATCCTCTTTCTTGGGCATAGGCACAAATATGGATCTCTTCCAGTCAGTTGGCCAGATAGCTATTTTCCAAATCTCTTGACATAAACATATGAGCCCCTCCAGTGCTGCATCTATTTGTTGAAACATCTCTATTGGTATTGCATCAATTCCTAGACCCTTGTGTTTTGCCAGTTCCTTCAAGGAAGCTTCCATTTCATGCTTCAGTACCATTGGTTCCTGATGATATACAACCTCTTGAAATGGTTGGTAATCCACCAATTCTTTTTGGTATAATGACTCTGTGTATACCTTTCTTTTTTTTTTTTTTTTTTTCCGTACTGGGGGTTGAACCCAGGGCCTCACACTTGCTTGCTTTGCAAGTGCTGGACCACTGAGCTGCACTCCGAGCTCATTTTTTTTTACATTTTGAGAGTGTCTCGCTAAATTACACAGACTGCCTCTGAGCTGGAACTTGTGATCCTCCTGCTTCCGCCTCCCCAGCTGCTGGGATTACAGGCGTGCACCACTACAGCCGGCTACCTTCCATTTCCTTTTGATGTTTCCTCCATTGTTTAATATTTTCCCTGTAGAATCCTTCACTATTGTCACTTGAGTCTTAAATTTTTATTTTCAATTCCATAAGCTTGAAAAAAACAGAGCGTGTTTTTCCCTTTTGTCTTTTTCTATCTCAAGCTCTTCACACATGTCATTTTAATATTTGATTTAGTCTTCTTGGGCTGCCCTTTGAAATCTTCTGTTTAGTTCTTCAACTTTGTCATGTCTTCCTTTTACTTTAGCTGCTCAGTGTTCGAAGGAAAGTTTCAGAGTCTCTTTTGACATGTAATATGTTCTTTTCTTTTTTTTCTTATCCTTTAACTTTGTGTTTTCCTCATGAATGTTGTCTTTGATGTCATGCCACAACTCATTTGGTCTTTGATCATTACTGTCTAATGCATCACACCTGTTCTTGAGGTGGTCCCTGAACTCAGGTAGGAAATACTCAAGGTCATGCCTTGGCTCTCGTACACTTGTTCTAATTTTCTTCAATTTCAGTTTGAATCTGCATATGAGCACTTGATGGTCTGATCCGCAATCTGTACCTGCTCTTGTTCTGACTTTTGATATTGAGCTCTTCCATTGTCTCTTTCTACAAATGTAATCAACTTAGTTTCTGTATGTTCCATCTAGTGAATTCCATATGTATAGTCGCTATTTATGTTGGTGAAAAAATGTATTTGCAATGAAAAGGTCACTGGTCTGACAAAATTCTATCATGCAATCTCTAGCATTGTTTCTGTCACCAAGGCCATATTTTCCAACTACTGAGCCGTCTTCATGGTTTCCAACTTTAGTATTCCGGTCACCAGTAATTATCGGTACATCGTGATTGCATGTTTGATCTATTTAAATGGTAGAAGATTGTAAAAATCTTCCTTATCTTCATTTGTGGCCTTAGTAATGGGTGCATAAATTTGAGTAATACTCATTAATTGGTCTTCCTTGTAGGCTTATGGATATTATTGTACTGCTGACAGCATTGTATTTTAGGACAGATCTTGAGATGTCTTTTCTGATGATGAATGCAACCTCATTTCTCTTTAATCTGTCATTCCTAGCATAGTAGACCATATGATTATCTGATTCAAAATGGCCCATGCCAGTCCATTTTAGCTCACTGATGCTTAGAATGTCAATGTTCACTTTTGAGGATTTCTAATTTTCCTAGATTGATACTATGTACATTTTACATCCCAATATTAATGTATGTTTATGGTTCCTTCTCATTTTGAGTCGTGCTATATCAGCAAATGGAGGTTCCTGGGACTTTACTCTGTTCCCATCATTAAGGTAGACTCTACTTTGAGGTTGATGTTGTTGATAGGTGCCGTCAAGTTGTGTCTGACTCATAGCGACCCTTATAGGGTTTTCAATGGCTGATTGTTTTGGGATTGCCTTGGGAGTGGGTTGCCACATCCTTCTCCCATTTTTGCGGTGCTGGGAATCGAACTCGGACCTCAGAGACTGCAGAGCAGCGCTCTACCAACTGAGCTAAATCCCAGCCCAGACTGCGTCTTACATATTTCGAACATGTAGCCAGGAGAGATCAATCCCTGGCGAAGGACATCATGTTTGGAAGAGTGGCAGGTTAACGCAAAAGAGGAAAACCCTCCACCAGATGGATTGACACAGTGTCTGCAACAATGGGCTTAAACATAAATAAGATCGTTTGCCTGGCACAGAATCTGCAAGTGTTTCAATGTGCTGTACATAGGGTTGCTATGAGTCGGACTCGACTCGATGGCACCTAACAACAACAACAACAACTACTTTGAGGACACAGCTCTTCCCCAGTTATCTTTTGAGTGCCTTCCAACCTGGGGGGCTCATTTTCCTGCTCCATATCTGACACTGTTTCTCTGCTATTCATAGGGTCTTCAATGGCTAATTGTTTGGGGAGTGGATTAGCAATGTCCTTCTTAGTCTGTTTTAGTCTGGAAGGTCAGTGGAAACCTGTCCACCATGAGTGACCCTGCTGTTATCTGTAATACCGGTGGCATAGGTTTTTGCATCACAGCAACATACAAGCCTCCACAGTATGGCAAACTGACAGACACATGGGTCATGATATATTATCCTTTCCATAAAATGCTAGACTTGATCTGGTAATATTTTATTGAAGATTTTTGTGTCTCTCTTCATGAGAGATATTGGTCTGCAGTCTTTTTTTTTTTAAGAATTAGCTACATAGCATTTATTATTAACCACACATTTGTTAAAATTCTTAAAAATATGACTAGATGACTCTAAATTTTTACATAATTTTCTTGCTATCCTAGTGTAAATCTCACATTTTAAAATCAGTTGTGGGTTTTTTAAGTAAATGTTTGTGGGGTACATAGTAATAAGTCATTTGTTAAATCCACTATGCAACTATTAAATCACTTGCTTACACATTCATCATCCTACATAATTAGAGAACATTAGTGTTCTAGTCATGAAATACCTTTTAATGCTGGCTTCATTTCATGAGTGGCTATTAAAATATTAAATTCACATTTTAATTGTAATAATGGTAGTATGGTATATTTTAAAAGATCTTAGGTTTTTGAAGTACTGTATATCTCAAATATAATCTGTACTCTTTCAACAGTTCTAGAGGGCTACAAAATCAGATGCATTTTGGCTGTATTAGCTGTCATTACTACAGCAGGAAAACCAACTCAGATTTATGAGGGAAGAAGTTTATTGGGAGCTCACAGTTACACAATCAGTCCATAATGGTGTCAGGGCCTGCTTTTGATGACCTCATGGCATGGCTGACCAGGAGCAGGGAGACAGCCAAGCCTCAGGTGGGTATAGGGGGAGGATCACCTCCAAAGGCCTGCCCCCAGGGAGCTACTTCAGTCAAAAGCCCATCTCCCAAAGTTTCACAGACTCCAAGGACAGTGCTACCAACTGGAGACTGAATGACATGACCTTTGGGGGACATTTTAAGTCCAAACGCTAATATTGGTCAAACTAGAAAAACAGCTAGTTAGCCTATTATGAACCCACAGATGCATTACAATTTATAGGAGGTGTCATGAACATGCTATGTCAGAAACATATGTGGACACATTTGTGTCTTTCCACAATGTCGTAATTTATTTTTTATTTTTTATTTTTTTTTTTTGCAGTACTTGGGGGTGCAACCTAGGACCTTGCACATACTTTGCAAGTGCTTTGCCACTGGGCTGCTCCCCTAGCCCATTTATGTATTTTTAATTTTGAGTCAGGGTCTCGCTGAGTTATGCAAACTGCCTCTGGCCTCAATCCTCCTGACCACCTCCTGAGTCTCTGAGATTACAAGCATGTGCCACTGTGCCCAGCTCATGATGTCATAATTTAATTGGTAGTTTTTATTTGTAATTTTTTTCTATGTAGATAATGTCTGTCAATAGAGACAGTTTTATCTCTTTGAAATCTCTGTGCCTTTAATTATTCTCATTTGCTGGACGCAGTGGTGCACAGCTGTAACCCTAGCAATTTGGGAGGTGGAGGCAGGAGGATTGCAAGTTCCAGGACAGAGGCAGCCTATGTAACTTAGTGAGACCTTCAAAATAAAAAATAGGCTAGGGGTGCAGCCTAGTGGTAGAGCATGTGCAAAGTAAGTGTGAGGCCCTAGGTTCAACCCCCAAATACCTCCAAAAATAAAATCCTTATTTTGCAGCTGGGATTTCCAGTATGATGTTAAATAGGATTACTGATGTTACCACCATTAGTGATATTATTATAATTTGTTGAATATCAATAAATGCACAGGCTACATCAATTTTTTATGTTTATCTTTAGACAGTGTCTAAGTTATCCAGACTGCCTCTGGCCTTCAGTTTGCAATCCTCCTGCTTGTGTGTGTGTGTGTGTGTGTGTGTGTGTGTGTGTGTGTGTGTATCCAGATTTTGCCTTTTAAGACAGGGTCTTGCTAAATTACGCAGACTGCTTCTGGTCTCAGACTTGTGATTCTCCTGCCTCTGCCTCCTGAGTCGCTGGGATGACAGGCACGTGCCACCATGCCTGGTGTGATGGTAATATTTTATTTACATAAATATTTATCAGTCAGTGCCTCGTGGTTTTTGCTGGACAGAGGTTGTTTTGTTGTTAGGTGCTGTCGAGTCCAGTGCAACTCATAGTGACCCTGTGTACAGCAGAATGAAACACTCCCCAATTCTGTGCCAGGCACACAATCTTATTTACGTTTAAGCCCAGTGTTGCAGACACTATGTCAGTCCATCTGGTGGAGGGTTTTCCTCTTTTTGTTGACCTGCCACTCTCGCAGACATAATGTCTTTTCCAGGAATTGGTTTCTCTTGAGTACATGTCCAAAATACATAAGACACAGTCTGGCCATTCTTGCTTCCAAGGAACACTCTGGTTGCACTTCTAGGGCAGATCTGTTGGTTCTTTTGGCAGTCATCTCCAGTGGTATATTCAGTGGTCATCTCTAGCACCATAATTCAAAAGCATCAATTCTTCTCTTGTCTCCCTTGTTCATTGTCCAGCTTTCACAACCATATGATATGACTGAAAATAGCATGGCATGAGTCAGGCGCACCTTTGTCTTCAATGTGACATCTTTACTTTTCAATACTTTAAAGAGATATTTTGCCACAGCTTTTCCCAGTGCAATGCATCTTTTGAGTTCTTGACTGCTGCCTCCATGGGTGTTGATGGTTTTTTTTTTTTTTTTTTTTGTTTTTCTGGACAGATGGTGGTGGTTTACTTGCACAAACAAGATGTGAAGGCATTCTGCCTCAACATTTGCACTCAAAATGGAGCACATTGCTGCTTTATCAAATGGAGTCGCTCAGGGTGAAAGCTACTATTCCGTAGGATATGGAGTAATTTAGAGCAGGACCTAGCCTGATCTCCACAGGAGGAATAGAACCAAAGCTAGGAAATACGTATATGTAAGCTTGTGAGCCCAGCCAGGGGAGGTATGTTGTGATTCTGGTTTTGTGAGTAATGTTAAAACCTTTTTTGGTGCCAGGGCTGTGAAGGAAGCAGTTTCTGCTTCCAGCTATGAGTTTACCTTTACGAGAAACTCATGCCTAGAACTGAAAAAAAAAAAATTAAAGTTGCTTTGAAAATCCTAATATCTTCCCCCCAGGATGGGAGGGTTGAACTCAGGGCCTTGGGCATGCTTGGTAAGTGTTCTACCACTGAGCTGAGAGAGCAAGAGGTGGTAGTTGGCAGGGGAGGGGAGTCTAAGGGAGGGAGGGGAAAAGAATACTGAAGAATGGTTCTTAATCCCCAGCAGGAAATATGCCACCAAGATAAGACTTGGTGTGATAGGTACAGTAGTGTCTTTTCTGATGATATTGGGGGACCCTCTTCTCATCAGAGCCAGATGGTACACTGCTGTCATTGTGAGAGGCCTCTCTCTTGTGGCCACGTGTGCACCATAAGTTTCCGAATGTGGGAGCGTCCCTCATAGTGGGTCCGGGTCTCATCTTGGTGTGCTCACAGGGATCTGTTTCCTTCACCTTCCACTGTGGCTAGCGCCACTCTAGACTCTGTGGCAGTGTGTGGTAGATTAGTTCTTCTCAGCAGTTCCCTCTGTATGATATTCAGTCATCAAACATGCAGAAATGGTACCAGTGTGTTGAGTTAAAAAATATGATCCTATCAGTTTGATGCTGGGAATCTATGCAGATACAATAAATACATTGATGTGATTTGCAACTACACTAGCAACCGGGGCTCAGTATTTTTTCGATGTTTTAATTTATTAGGTTAAGTAAAAACTAGTAAACTCATTTCCCTGCATAATTTTTGGGATGCAGCATATCATAAGTAATGTTATAAGTGATGTTGAGTTTTTGGTATAGAGACCAGATGAGGGTAAAAAGAAAAGCCAAAGCAGAGCACTGTGGCCCATGCCTGTGATCCCAGTTACTCAGGACGCTAAGGCAGAAGGATTGTAAATTTGAAGCCAGAGGCAGCCTGTGTAATTTAGCAAGACCCTATCTTGAAATAAAAAATTTAAAAAGGGATAGGAAATGTGGCTCAGTGGTAGAGCACTTGATTAGCATTTATAAAGCCCTGAGTTTAACGCCCTTTAGTACTACATGCAATAAAAAACAAAAAAAAACACATCAACTGCAGTCTTTTTTTTTTTTTTTTTTTTTTGGACTTAACACTGTGATTGTGACAAGCCAGTGAGGTATATCTGATATTTGGAAATGAACAAGTGATCTGTTTTTACAGCCATCTTAAACAAAGATGAAAATCAAAGAACATAGCCTCCAAGATTTTGCTTTACTGGGTTCTACAGTCAACACCCACAGAAGCAGCAGTCAAGAAATCAAAAGATGATTGCATTGGGAAAAGCTATTGTAAAAAGACCTCTTTAAACCGGGTGCGGTGGCGTACGCCTGTAATCCCAGCGGCTCCGGAGGCGGACGCGGGAGGATCGCAAGTTCGAGACCAGAGGCAGTCTGCGTAGTTTAGCGAGACCCTGTCTCAAAAAGTAAAAAAATGGGCTGAGGGCGTAGCTCAGTGGTCCAGCACTTGCAGAGCATGCAGGCGCGGGGCCCTGGGTTCAACCCCCAGTACCACAAAAAAAAAAAAAAAAAAAACCTCTTTAAAGTGTTGAAAAGATGTCACATTGAAGACGAAGGTGAGCCTGACTTATGCCATGATGTTTTCAGTTGCATCATATGGTTGTGAAAGCTGGACATTGAATAGGGAGACAGGAGAAGAACTGATACTTTTGAATTATGGTGCTAGAGACAAATATTGAATATCCCATGGACTGTCAAAAGAACCAACAGATCTGTTCTAGAAGTGCAACCAGGGTGCTTCTTGGAAGCAAGGATGGCTAGATTGCGTCTGACCTAGTTTGGACATATTGTCAGGAGGGACTAGTCCCTGGAGAAGGACATCATGTTTGGGAAAGTGGAGGGTCAATGGAAAAAAAAGAAGATCCTCAACTAGATGGATTGACACAGTGTCTGCAACAATGGGCTTAAGCATAAAAAAGATTGTGTGCCTGGCACAAAACCAAGGAGTTTTCCACTCTCTTGTACATAGGGTTGCTATGAGTTAGACCCGACTCGATGGCACCTAACAGCAACATGAAACAAATATTCAAGTGGTTCCTTCTTCTGTTTCACTTGTCAGTGCTCTTTACAGTGTGGAGGTTGTCATGGTTGACTACCACTCATTAAAATAGTCTAGAATTTATTCATATGGAGAATCTCTGATTGAATGATGTATATGTGAGTTTTACTTTTGAATCTTCTAAAACAAAATATCCTTTATTCTCAAGATGCCAGCCACTGTGGCATCTGCCTATAATCCCAGAGATTGGGAGGTTTAGGCAGGAGGATTGTAAGCTTGAGACCAGAGGCAACCTTCACAAGTTAGCAACACCCTGTCTCAAAAATAAAAAAGGGGTTGGGGATGGAGCTCAGTAGTAGAGCGCTTGCCTACCATATGTGAGGAAGCCCTGGATTCAACCCCCTCAGTACCAAAAAAAAAAAATTGCTAATTTTAAGGGAGCCCCATATTACATTACCATTTGTAATATGTAAGAAAGTAGTAGTAAATCTAACAAAAAAGTAGTAAATGTAACAAAACACAGAATCTATAGGCCAAAAACTACAAACACTGAGGGAAAAAGAATCAAAGAAGATCTAAATAAGTGGGTAAATGTATTTATGGACTGGAAGATTTGACATTGTTAAGTGTCAGTTCTTCCCAACTTAATTTATAAAATAATACCAACCAAAATCCAAGTATACTTTTTTTGGCTAGACAAGCTGACTGTGAAGTTTATATAGAAAATCAAAGGAACTGGAATGGCCAAATAATTTTGAAAAAACAAAGCTTTAAAGAACATACACTGTAACTGAAATCCTAGGCCAGAGCCCTTACTCTGAGAGGTTCCAACAAATTAGGTCCAGTTGATACAAATAAATAAACCCAACCTTGGAAGCAAGGATGGTTAGACTGTGTCTTACGTATTTTAGGCATATGGTCAGGAGGGGCCTATCCCTGGAGAAAGATATCATGTGGGGAGAGTGGTGGCTCAGCAACAAAAAGGAAGACATTCTACTAGATGAATTGACACAGTGTCTGCAACAATGGGTTTAAACATAAAAAAGATCATGTGTATGGCACAGTATTGGATAGTGCTTCATTCTGTTGTACATAGGGTTGCTATGAGTCAGACTGACTTGATGGCACTTAAGAAGAAGAACAATCCTCCTTAAGGGTATGTAGCTGAGAGTTAAGCATGATTTTTTTCCCTCCCTGGTGCTGAGGACTGAACCTGGAACCTTGCACTTGTGATGAATCTTGTACTCAATGAGCTAAATCCCCAACCCCTTAAGCATAATTAAGTACTGTTAAGAATCAATGCCATAATCCCAGCGGCTTGAGAGACAGAGGCAGGAGGATCTCAAGTTTGAGACCATCTTTAGAAGATGAGCTGAAGATAACAAAATAATCCCATTTATCCTGGGTAGAGAGTGTACAAAGATTTGTTATGTTGATTCTACATAGTTATTTTTTAGTTTGTGGAATGCAGGGTACAGTGGTACATAGCTGTAATCCCAGCCCTTGAGAAGCTGAGGCAGGAGTATCAACACAAGTTTGAGGCCAGCAGCTTGGGCCTCTGTGGCAGTCTGTGTAAGAGGCAGTCTGTGTAACTTAGTTAGACCTTGTCTCAAAAAGTAAAAAAATGGGCTGTGGGTGCAGCTAAGTGGTCTAGCACTTGCAAAGCATGCAAGCATGAGGCACTGGGTTAAAAAAAAAAAAAAAATCAATGCCATGGGCTGGGGACATAGCTGAGTGCCTGCCCAGCATGTACAAGGCCCTGGGCTCGATCTCCAGCACCACAAAGAGAAAAGAAAGAAAGACAGACAACAAAGAATGTAATAATACATCTTTATTATAAGTGTTCTTTAGTCTTTTTCTTTTTCTTCTTTTTTGCAAGGTGTTACATGTGTTATGCAAGCGTTCTACTGCTGAGCCAATTCCCAGCCCTTGTTTTTTTGAGATAGGGTCTCACTATGTAGCCCAGACTGGCCTTAAACTTGTTATATAGCCCCAGCTGGCTTCAAACTCAGGATCCTCCTACCTCCACCTCCAAAGTATTGTGATGACAGACATACGCCAACATGCCCAGCTTAATGTTTAATTTTCCCTCAAATAAGCTAAACTATTTGGGGCTTGGCTGTTTTGACTCTTTGATTGACAACTGTCAGACCCTTCCCTTTTGCCCATTGGTCTTCAGCAAGGAGCTATCAATTAAGCAGCCATTTTTCGACACCTGGCTGGACTGTCAGAGCAGCCTGACTGCTTTGAACACCCCACTCCAGCTACAAAGATCCCTTCAACCAAGGTGAGGTGCCTGCCCAGCATTCCTGGGCCCTGGGTTTAATCCCTGCAAATAGACAAAAAATCAAGAGGAATCTGGACAGGGATAAAAAGTATGTGCAAAGCAGCAGTCTTTGTCCAGCTGTCGTCTGGTTGATCATTATCTCAGTCCTAGATCTGCAAGTGACTCCAGAGAAGTCCGTCTCAATTGAGGGGGATATTTGGTCCCCATGAGATGATTGCTCCTGCTGGTGGGGGTAGTCTCAAGTCTCCTCAGTCCTGGGTGACTCCTCTTATTTAGGGGTGTGATCTGATCATGGGGTGATCTATCTGTGACCTTCACTGTTACTAGAATCTGAGGTGACTGCAGGGTTAGGACAATGATGAGGCTTTCAGAAGCCGTTCTGGGCATCTGGAATAGGACCTGTAAAAGCTGACAGTAAGACATCTCAGTCTGATCTTCCTGCCTTCAGTCTTGAAGGGGGATGAGATGCATTAGAGGTCACCAGTTTTTAAGACTGTCACTCCTTGAATTATTAACATGTCTTTGTGAACAGTTGAGCAGGAGTCTGACCTAAAGTAAAGGAGAAGCAATAAACTATGAAGATAGGGATGCCAGGCTTTTTTACCCTGAGTTTAGTTGCCTTTTAAATCCAAGGGAGGAGTCAGTGCAGCAGTTCTAAGTGCCTGTTAGACCACTACCTGATTTCAGGATTTACTATAAAGCTCCAATAATCAAGACATTGTAGTTTTAATGAAAGGATAGAAACATAGATGGAAGAAACATGGATGGTCCTTTCAAATTTGTTGAGATTGGCTTTATTGCCCAGTATATGGTCTGCTTTCACACTCTGAAGAACTGTCTAAAGTTTGTATATTCTGCATTGAATTTCACTGATTATAGATGCACATTTTTATGTTGAAACATCTCTGAAATCACTGTGCATCTTACCACCACGCCATGTCATAGTTTACTCGGCAGTATGTTTTCTTTCTCAGTGGTACTTAAAAGAACAGTGTACCTTGCAAACAGTAGTGGCTTTCAGTTGATGAAATTCAGCATATTAGGTCAACTTTGTTAATTACTTAAATCTGTACCTTGACTATTTATTTTCCTACTTTTTGTATAATGTATGTTAAAAATCTACTAAGATTGATTTCTTCTTTCTCATTATATTTCTGCATTTTGCTTAACATCTTCACCCTGTATTAGTTGAATTCAAGTTTAGATGTATTTTATCTTCCACATTAATTGAATCTTATTTTATAATGACCATCTTTTTCCCAAGTAATGATTTTTGCTTAAAAGTATATTTTGTTCAATATAAATATAACTATTCCACTGTATTCTGGTTAGCATTTGACTAGTTTAGCTTTTTTCATACTTTTAGTTGAAGTACCAAATCTTCAAAGTTTCTGTTTCCTTATATTTTAGATTTACCTCTTTGCGATACTGGGGTTTGAACTCAGGGTCTTGCGCTTGCATGGTTTGCGAGTGCTATACCACTGAGCTGCTAGTGGTTTTTGGTGTTTTTTTTTTTTTTTGGTTTTGTTTTTTGGTTTTTTTGAGACAGGATCTCACTAAATTACACAGACTGTCTCTGGTCTTGAATTTGGGATACTCCTGCCTCTGCCCCCTGAGTTGGTGGGATTACAGGCATGCATCACCACGCCTGGCTAGATTTACCTCTTATAAAAACATGTGGTGGGATTTTGTTTCCAGATTCAACCTAATAATCTTTGTCTTTCAACTAAAATGTTCAGTCCATTTAAATTTGTTATGATTGCTGATACATAGCGACTTATTTGTGCTATCTTATTTTGGGCTATTTGCCCTGCCTGTTTCTTTTTCTCACCTTTTATCTGTTGATGAGTGTCTTTACTAAGAATACAATTCTATTCTATTGGACAGTGACACAATGTGACAGTAAGAGGTTCACTTTGTACTTTTCTCATATCCTAAGTAGAATATGAACTTGTGAAAGGCCATGGTTCATATTCATTTGTTTTCCTTCACCTATGACAATGCTTTGTACATAGTTAATTTGTAGAAATTGTATTTGAGCTGGGTGCTGTGGCCATGCCTGTAATCCCAGCAGATGGAGAGGCCAAGGAAGGAGGGTTACAAATTTGAGGCTAGACGCACTTTGCACAATTTAGGGACAGTGTATCTCAAAAGAAAAAATAAAATATAAAAGGGGGTTGAGGATGCAGCTTGGTGGTAAAGCACTTGCCTAGCATGCACAAGGCCCTGGGTTCAATCCCCCAAGTAATGAAAGGAAACAACGAAAAGAAAAAAATTGTAGCTGGGCATGGTGGCACACACCTGTAATCCCAGCATTTGGGATTCTGAGGTAGGAGGATTGTTGCAAGTATGAGGCCAGCCTGGGCTACACAGTGAATTTCAGGCCAGCTGGAACTAGATAGCAAGACTCTTTCTCAAAAAACGAACAAACAATAAATTAGATTTGATTATCTATGGCAGACAGTGAACAAAGAAATGATGCTTCTTTTTCCTTCATTAAAATTCCTTGCTACAAAGTCTAAGGCAGTTGCTGAGTGTTTTGTAAATGGAGCCTAAGTGTTATTTGCATGTTTCTGAAATAAAAAATTATAGGGGGAAGAGCGTTTTCCAGATGTGTTGTTACATTTCAAGAGTTCTCAGGGAAAAAATGCTTTGATGCTTAAATTATTAAAGTATAACTAAAATTCTAAGTTTTTTTTTTTACCTACTCGACCTTTCATTTATAGAATTGTACAGTGTTAAGGAACCACTTATGAACTGTTAAAAAGCATTCTACAGTCATGCATTATTTATGAATACAGGTAGTAAACAGAAACACAGGGACTGGATTCATACTTTTTTTTTTTTAGGGGTAGAAGCCAGGGAGGTCTCACGAATACGTCACATGTCCTCTACCACTGGGCTGCACCCCACGCCCGTTTTTAAGTTTTATCTTGAGACAAGGTCTTGCTAAGTTATGCAGGCTGCCTCTGGCCTCAAACCTGTGATCCTCCTGCCTCTGCCTCCAGAGTTCCTGGGATTACAGGCGTGAAGCACCACACGCAGCTCCATACTAAATTCACAATAGTGGTTTCCCCTTTAGGAAAGGAAATGAGACTAGAGAAAGGATTATGGGGACTCATCTATTTATGTATTTTTTTTTAGAAGATGAGCTGAAGATAACAAAATAATCACATTTATCCTGGACGGGGAGTGTACAAAGATTTGTTATGTTGATTTCTACATAGTTATTTTTTAGTTTGTGGAATGCGGGGCACAGTGGTACATAGCTGTAATCCTAGCCCTTGGGAAGCTGAGGCAGGAGTATCAACACAAGTTTGAGGCGAGCTTGGGATACATAGGCAGACCCTATCTCAGAAAACCAAAGAAAACTGTTTATAGAACTGCCATTTTAAAATAGAGAGTTGCCATCTAGTGGCAGAATAGGTTCATAAAACACAATGGACACAATAGATGTACTCCAGTGGCTAAGAGCACCTACTTAGGGGTCGGTCATACCTAGTACTGAACCCTAGTTTTGTTATTTATTGTGTGACCTTGGGCACAAAAAGCTCTCTGTACTTTCGTGAGTTTGAACTCAGACTTTCATTCATTTAACAAAAATTCAAATTCGAATTCTAAGACTTAACAATTTGAATCCAAGATTTTTGTAGGATTGTTTTCTTTCACCCTGCCCACATGGTAAATGAGAGCTGGATGTGGACATGTGTCAGGAGAGCAAAGTAGAAACTGCAGTGTCACTGGAAGTTTTTCCTTCAGGTAGTGGAGAGTGAATGGGTAAGGGAAGCATTCTTGCATTGGGTCAGAACACTTTGGGAAATTTTTAGAATTCTTCCTTTGATATTGAATGATCTTAGTGCCTTTGGGTTCAACTGATCATCTTACACTTGCCTCTTGAACTCTAACCATGGCAAGAAAAGTTTGGGATTGAACATGGGCAGAGAGGTGAATACATAACCCGAACTGATGGGAGGTATGTTCCAGTTCAGGGCCTTGGACAGTAAAATAGAGCATCCTACAAAGGGAGCGGGAGTAGGACCTGGCAAGCCACTCCCGAAACAACTAGCTATTGAAAACCCTATGAATAGCAAAGAAACACTGTCAGATATAGTGCCGGAAAATGAGGCCCCCAGGTTGGAAGGCACTCAGAAGACTACTGGGGAAGAGTTGCCTCCTCAAAGTAGAGTCTACCGTGATGATGGAAATGGAGTAAAGCCCCAGGGTGCTCAACTTGCTGATGTGGCACAACTCAAAATGAGGAGAAACAACTGTAAACATCCATTAATAATTGGAACATGGAATGTACATAGTATGAATCTAGGCAAATTAGAAATTGTTAAAAGAGAAATGGAGCGCATAAACATTGACATTCTAGGCATCAGTGAGCTAAAATGGACCAGCATAGGCAATTTTGAGTCAGACAATCATATGGTCTACGATGCTGGGAATGATAAACTAAAGAGAAATGGGGTTGCATTCATCATGAAAAAAGACATTTCAAGATCTGTCATGAAATACAATGTTGTCAGTGATAGAATAATATCCACACGCCTACAAGGAAGGCCAGTTAATATGACTATTATTCAAATTTATGTACCCACCACTACGGCCACAAATGAAGAAAGGGAAGACTTCTATCAGCTTCTGCAATCTGAAATAGATCAAACATGCAATCAAGACATACTGATAATCACTGGTGACTGAAACGCAAAGGTTGGAAACAAAGAAGGCGGCTCAGGAGTTGGAAAATTTGGTCTTGGTGACAGAAACGAAGCTGGAGATCGCATGATAGAATTTTGTCAGACCAATGACCTTTTCATTGCAAATACATTTTTCCAACATCATAAATGGAGACTATACTACATGGACTTCACCAGAGGGAACATACAGGAATCAAATTGACTACATATGTGGAAAGAGACGATGGAAAAGCTCTGTACAAAATGTCAAAACAAGACCAGGTGCTGACTGTGGATCAGACCATCAACTTCTCATATGCAAGTTCAAACCGAAGCTGAAGAAAATTAGAACAAGTATACGAGAGCCATGGTATGACCTTGAGTATATCACACCTGAGTTCAGAGACCGCCTCAAAAATAGGTTTAATGCATTAGACACAAATGACAGGAGACCAGAAGAGTTGTGGCATGACAAAAGATATCATTCAAGAAGGAAGCAAAAAGTTCTTAAAAAGACAAGAAATAAAGAAAAGACCAAATTACATGTCAAAAGAGACACTGGACCTTGCCCTCAAACGTCAAGCAGCTAAAGCAAAAGGAAGACATGATGAAGTTAAGGAACTAAACAGAAGATTTCAGAAGGCAGCTTGAGAAGACAAAAACAAATACTATAATAACATGTGCAAGGAGCTGGAGGCAGAAAACCAAAAGGGAAGAACACGCTCTGTGTTTCTCAAGCTTAAGGAAGTAAAGAAAAAATTCAAGCCTCGAGTGGCAGTAGTAAAAGATTCTACAGGGAAAATATTAAATGATGCAGGAAACATCAAAAGAAGATGGAAAGAATACACAGAGTCATTATACAAGAAAGAATTGGTAGATGACCAACCATTCCAAGAGGCTGCATATGAAGAGGAACCAATGGTGTTGAAGGATGAAGTGGAAGCTGCCTTGAAAGAACTGGTGAGTGGTGAAACACAAGGCTCCAGGAATTGATGGGATAACAATAGAGATGTTTCAACAAATAGATGCAGCACTGGAGGTGTTAACATGTTTATGCCAACAGATTTGGAAAACAGCTACTTGGCCAAGTGACTGGAAGAGATCCATATTTGTGCCTATTCCCAAAAAAGGGGATCCAACTGAATGTGCAAACTATCGGACAATATCATTAATATCACACATCAGCAAAATTCTACTAAAGATCATTCAGAAGTGACTGCAGCAGTATATAGACAGGGGATTACCGGAAAATCAAGTGGGATTCAGAAGAGGGCGAGGAACCAGGGACATCATTGCTGATGTCAGGTGGATATGTCTATGTTTTATTGACTATGCAAAAGCATTTGATTGTGTGGGTCATAACAAATTATGGATAACACTTCGGAAAATGGGAATACCAGAACACCTAAGTGTGACCATGAGAAATCTGTACATGAACCAGGAGGCAGTTGTTCGAATAGAACAAGGAAACACTTTGAGTGGTTTAAAGTTGAGAAAGGTGTGCGTCAGGGCTGTATACTTTCACCCTATCTCTTCAATTTATACGCTGAGCAAATAATCCGAGAAGCTGGACTTTATGAGGAAGAACGCAGCATCAAGATTGGAGGAAGACTCATTAACAACCATGCCTGCAGCTGTAGCCCTGTGGCATCTGATCCCGTCAGATCTCAGAAGCTAAGCAAGGTCAGGCCTGGTTAGTACCTGGATGGGAGACCACCTGGGAACACCAGAAGCTGTAGGCTTGGGAGAAGGACCTGGCAACCCCCTCCCAAAAATCAATCTGCCATTGAAAACCCTATGAACAGCAGAGAAGCACTGACAATAGTGTTTCCCCTGTTGTACAGAGGGTCGCTATGAGTCGGCTACCGACTCGACGGCACCTAACAACAACAACAACATTAACAACCTGTGTTATGCAGATGACACAACTCTGTTTGCTGAAAGTGAAGAGGATTTAAAACATTTACCGATGAAGATCAAAGATCACAGCCTTCAATATGGGTTACGACTAAACATCAATAAAACAAAAATCTTTACGACTGGGTCAGCAAGCAACTTCACAATAAATGGAGGAAAGATTGAGGTTGTCCAAGATTTTGCTTTGCTTGGCTCTATAATCAACATCCGTGGAAGCAGCAGTCAAGAAATCAAAAGACGCATTGCTCTAGGAAAAGCTGTGGCAAAAGATCTCTTTAGAATATTGAAAAGCAAAGATGTCACATTGAAGACGACGGTGCGTCTGACTCATGCCATGGTATTTTCAGTGGCATCATATGGTTGTGAAAGCTGGACATTGAACAAGAGAGACAGAAAAAGAATTGATGCTTTTGAATTGTGGTGCTGGAGACGTCTATTGAATATACCATGGACTGCCAAAAGAACCAACAAATCTGTCCTAGAAGCGGTGCAACCAGAGTGCTCCTTGGAAGCAAGAATGGCCAGACTGCGTCTTACATATTTTGGACATGTAGTCAGGAGAGAACAATCCCTGGAGAAGGACATCATGTTTGGGAGAGTGGCAGGTCAACACAAAAGAGGAAAACCCTCCACCAGACGGATTGACACAGTGTCTACAACAGTGGACTTAAACATAAATAAGATTGTTTGCCTAGCACAGAATTGGCAAGTGTTTCGATCTGCTGTATATAGGGTCGCTATGAGTCGGACTCCTCGACGGCACCTAACAACACAAAGGGAGCACACCTTCTGTGGGAGAAAATCCCACCAGGTTAACCAGACTTGAGTAACAGGCTGAGATATTAAGAAGCCATGTTACTTCTTTGAACATAGTCTTGAGAAAGGCAAGTACATGGGGCATTCCTTGGCACCCCCTTATGGCAGGATTTATGGCAGAAAAGTGAAATACAGCCTGGGTCCCAAACAATTTGGATTGGAATTGTTAGGTCTAAGAAGCACTCCTCCAAACCAGTTTCAGTTGAGACCACAGAAGAGGTGCCTCTTTGAGTTTAATAAATGTGTGTGTTGGAGTTGAGGTGAGGTTATTGTTTTATTATAACAAATTGTTTTTGTTACTTTGATTTTTTTAGATAACATCTCCTGACCCAATCTGTCCTTGAATTTTCAATCCTATTGCTTCACCCTCCCACCTCCAAGTGCTGGGTTTATAGGTTTGTACTATCAATCTTTACACTAGGTTTAAATTTTAGATCGCTAGTTACGAATGCCTGCAGCTGTAGCCCTGTGGCATCGGATCCCGTCAGATCTCAGAAGCTAAGCAGAGGTGGGTCTGGTTAGTACTTGGATGGGAGACCACCTGGGAACACCAGGTGCTGTATGTAGGCTTGGGAGATGGACCTGGCCACCCACTCCCAAAAATCAACCCGCCACTGAAAACTTTTTATGAACAGCAGAGAAGCACTGACAATAGTGTTTCCCCTGTTGCTATTGTATGTAGGGTCGCTATGAGTTGGATACTGAGTCGACGGCACCTAACAACAACAGTTATGAATACTCACATAACCTTAAGAAAGTCCTGAACTCAAGAATGACATTACGATCTAAGTTCTACAATACAAAAGGTGCTCACTGTTCTTTTCCTAATAATGCCTTGCATATAAAAGGCCTTCAACAAGGGACTTATCTCAGTGGTACAGCATTTGTCTAAAAATCCTTAGATACAAATTTGAATGAATTAGTGACATCACCTAAGTGTTATCTTGTTACTGTCACCCATTTTCCCCCTAGTACTAGGGAGTTGAATCCAGGGCAATTGGTAGAGCACTTGCCCTACCAATGAGCTGTACCCGCAGCCCTTTTTTATTTTTTATTTTGAGAAGGGTCTCACCAGGTTGCACGGTCTGCCTCTGGCCTCAAACTTGTAATCCTCTTGCCTCACCTCCTGGGTCCCTGGTATAAAATGGGTGCCACTACGCCCATTTTACCTTCACTGTTTTTGGTGCACAGTAAACAATTGATAAATGTTAGATAATAAGGAAATTATACAAGTATATATGCTGTATTATGTATATATTGTAAGTAACTGATTTAAAACAATTTGATTTAGATACATAGGGGTTTGGGGTTTATCTCAGTTGGCAGAGTGCATGCTTAACATGCATCGAGGCCCTGGGTTTAATTCCCAGCACTTGGGGAAAAACAAAAACAAAAACAATACATAGCACATAGTTTACAAGTTAAAACTTCATACACTTATTGAAGATAGCAAACTACTACATATAATCTTGTTGATTTGAAGAAAAAGGATCTCAACCATGAAATAGCAGAAAAAACCTTGACTTCTAATTTCTGTGTTTGCTACAGAGAAATTCATACCAACAGAAGGGAATAGACTTATTACACTCTCTCAAGGGGAGGGAGTTGGGGATACTTAAAATAGTCTAAGTCTTCTCCAAACCATAGTCTCTCAAAGATTCCTGCCAAGTTCTCCCTTCTGAATTCTGCAGTCTGTACAGTGTGCTTCTCCTGTGTTTTACAGTTTTGTTTTGTTTTTTCTTTTTGCGGTACTGGGGGTTGAACCCAGGGCTTCGCGCTTGCATGCTTTGCAAGTGCTGGACCACTGGGCTGCACCCCCAGTCCCACCCTTTTTTTCCTTTTTGAGACAGGGTCTTGCTAAGTTACGCAGACTGCCTCTGGTCTCGAACTTGAGATCCTCCTGCCCCTGCCTCCCAAGCTGCTGGGATTATAGGCGTGCGCCACAGCGCCCGGCTCCCTGTGTTTTACAGTTTTAAGAACAGCATTAAAAACAAAACCTTAGTTTTTATATTACTGCAATTAGATTTTTATATAATTTGTAAAACTGTATTTTTGGTTTGACTGTCACCTGTGATTGTTCCTATCAAGCCTGTAGTCAAATTTCACCTTGTATCAATTTATATCACCTTTTTTTGGGAATTTGAACTGCCATATGACAACTGAAGCAATAATACATTATTTCTATATCCCATCTATGTCTACATTATGTTAACTGGAGAAAAATGCAGGTTTGATGTGGTAACTTCAACATCATAATTTCTGAAAGACTAAACTAAGTAAGATTTCTAAAACTCTAACAAATACCCATTTTTCATGCTTTGCTTAAAAATTCAAAGGGTTTGATATACCCTTGATGTGTTTGTGGGCAGTAATTATTTCTATCAATAAATATATAAATTGCTAAATTTATTATGTAAAATAGCTGAGTTTGGTCTATTGCATTTTGAAATCTAACTTCATGTTTTGACTATAATTTAAAGAAAAAACTTATTTTATTATATTAGAGGGGGTTAAAAGCAGGGCTTCACACATGCTTTGCAAGCACTCTCTAAATAAGCTGCATCCCCAGCCCATTTTTTACATTTTATTTTGAAGCAGGGTCTTGCAGAGTTGTGTAGGATGCCTCTGGCCTCAAACCTGTGATCCTCCTGCCTCGGCCTCCTGAGTCACAGGGATGACAGGTGTGTGCGACTGCACCTAGTCAATCTAAGTTTTTATTAAAATTTGATAAGTCCTCATGTTTATTTCAGATAGGAAAAGAACCAGGAAAATAATTTGGTATGCACTTAATAAGTATCATTAATGGTGGGCTCAGGCCTATTACACACAGCTTGCCTGAGTGGTAAGGCTCTACATGAGAAATCTGTAGGCAGCAGAGTTTATAAATACTTGCCAGTTCACCAAGAACTAGGCATTATTCTGGCCCAGTATAACATCTACTCTGTTAATACGCCCTTTGACATAACCCAGTGGCCTCATAATACCCTGTATTCTTCAGGCCTAAGGGGCCACAGGTTTAAGATTCTGGCTGTCCACGAGATAACAAGTGAGGTAAGTAATTGTCTTTGTGAGGAAACTTTTGTTCTTTTTTTTTTTTAAAATACTGGGGGCTGAACCTCTAGGGCCTTGCACATGCTAGGCAAGTGCACCACCACTGAGCCATACTCCTGGCTTCTTTTTAATGTTTTTATTTTGAGACAGGGTCTCATTAAGTTGCACAGGCTGCCTCTGGGCCCACAATCCTCATGCCTCATTCTCCCAAGTCACTGGAATTACAGACGTGCAGCACTGAGCCAGGCTAAACTTCTTTTTCTTTTCATAAACTCCTGCCAAGTCAGGAGTTTTAAAAGATCCTTTTAATGAAAAATTAAATCACGAGGATCAACCACAAATTTAACAGTTTGATAAGTATTTCTAAATAGGCTCCTTGACAATTGTCCCAAGCACTTGTAGAAGAGAAATTTTAGCTTAGTTTATTATACTTGATTCTGACTGAATCAAAACAAAAATATATCCCACTTTAAAACAGGTTGTGTAGACCAGAATTGGAAATTTATCCTCACTTTAGAAATGTATACAGTTAGTTTAATTAACAATGGCTATCAACAAACTTGTTCATGCATCAAGCATTACATTTTATATTCAGCAAATTTAATTTCATCAAATGTCCTTTAATTTCATAGACAACCATATGAAACATTGAATAAGAAGCGCAAAACAGTTTTGCAGTACAGTTTCAAAGTGTATACAATTAGAGTACAGAGGTTAAACACTAGTGTACTGATACCACATTTTGAACTTTAGATGAAATTGCACATAAAACTTACTATTAGCCAATCTGAAAACTTTACTTCCCATAATATAAAAATGATACTTTGAGATGCAAATATTTTTACTAAACAAACCATATAAACATTTAAAATAATCATTAAAAACTCAACATTAGAATTTATAAAGATAAGCTATAAAAATATATTGGCAGTCACTTTTCTTATAAAGGTACCATTCACTACATTACAAAATAGTCTCTAACATAAAATTGCCTCAATAACTGTATTATTGTAGAGCCTGACAAACCTTACATTAAATTGATTATAAAATCTTCTTGGAAAAACTTTGGTATGTATCTTCAAAAGTTTCTTTTTAAAAATAATATTTTAAGGCCTTCTGTAAACATTTCATTCTATTAAAGCACAAAAGAGTAAGTAATGGATATTCAACTGCATACAAGAAACACAATCAAGAAACGAATTTATTATATATTTGTAAAAAAATCACCCTTACCAATGTAAGCAAATACCAAACTCTTTTAAACAGTTCTCCTTCCATTCTAATAAAAAATGTTGCAGAATCACCATTCTCCATTCATGTACCTTAAATGCCTTTTTAGGTAAGACCTCAAAAATAGTTGACGCAGTCTCAAAAATTTCTCTAGTCCAACAAACAAACTTAAAAAAATACATTTAAAAGACTTGACAATAGAACAAGTATACATAATCAGAACACATAATTTATATATTTAGTTATGTATTAGGTTTTCTTTTACATTTGTAATTTAGAATTTATTGGCAGAAATAAAACACACACACACACATAACATGCAACTGAGAAAGGTAAATTTTGGGAAACAAATGCAAACCTATGAATAAACTGATTTATTTTAAAAAATTCAATTTACCAAATTTCACCTTACCTGCCATTTTTGGACTATTATTATCTAGAAAATTTAAATTGTTGAATGTTCATTTCTTGCTTCTTGAGTGTGTTTAACTTTTACAAAGCTTCCAGTTGTGCCAGTAGCTTCCTTGAGGTCATTTTTTACTTTATCCAGATTTCTTGCATAAGACATTTACCTTTGCATTGCAAAAGCCTAAATAAAAATTAGCTTCACTTTTGACCTTTTAATTTATAAAACTCCACTAAAAAGAAATCTAATTTCTAGGCAAGTCCACAAAAATACTTTAAGAATCAAACACTTTTATGAGAATAAAGATCTTTCAAAGTTTTTAACTCTTCTATTAGAGTTTTATTTTGATTTTCTAGGACTGCAACTCGATTTTCCAGGCATTTCACATATTCTTTCTTCTTCCTGCGACATTCTCGAGCAGCTTCTCTAAATTTAAGTATTAAAAAAACAATGTTAGGGAAACATCACATACTGTAAATAGTGTATTTCATTAATTTTCACTAGACATCTTTTTTCTTTGTCATATAAAAAACTAAAGTATCATTTACATTTGGTAAAATACATAGTTAAGTTTTGGCAAATGCACATACTTGTTAAGTCATGCCTCTCTTGAGACACAGAACATTTCACTGCCCCATAATGTTGTCTTGTGCCCCTCCTGGTCAATTCTCTCCCAGACAATTATTCTGATTTTTTTTCACCATAGATGAGTTTTTCCTGTTTTTGAATTTCATATAATAATGGTGTCAATCAGTGTAGCTGTTTGGTCTTCTTTTGATCAGCACTTTTTTTTTTTTTTTTGAGACAGGGTCTTGGGATGTAGCCCCGCCTGGCCTTGAACTTGTGATCCTCTTGCCTCTACCTCCCAAGTGCTGAGGTTACACATGTGCACCACCTCAGTCAGCATATTTTTGAAGTTCATGGTGCACAGTGGTTTGTGTCTTTTATATTGTTGGGCATATTCGATTGCATGGATGAACTCCAATATATTCATTCTTTTGGGCTATGTCTAGAGTTAGCTGCTATGCATGTTCTTATGCCAGTCTTTGTGCACATAAGTTTCTCTCTCTCACTCATTCTTTCTTTTTTTATTTTGCAGTACTGGTTGTTTGAACTGAGGGCCTTGCACATACTAGGCAAGTGCTCTATCACTGAGCCACATCCCAGCCCCTTTTTAATTTTTTAGACAGGGTCTTGTTAAGTTCTGCATGCTGCCTCTGACCTGGAACCTGGAATCTGTCTGCCTCAGCCTCCCATGTTGCTGGGATTATGCACATGCACCAATAAATACCAAATACTGAAATTTACGGATCTCCTGGATAACTTTTGACACATAGCCTGTTTAATTTTTAAGTCTGGATTTCAAAAGTACTTGAGCAAATACTCAGTTCTGTGCATGGACTCTTAAAACATTTCTGTGAAGTTGCATAAATAACAGTATTATGTATTTTTGAGTGTTTTATACTGCATATGTAAATATTTTGTTTTAACACAATGTTTCAATGAAACTCCTATGTTCAGCATATAGACCCTTATGGGTTTTTTCTGTTTGTTTTTTGTGGTACTGGGGGTTGAACCCAGGGCCTTGCACCATGCAAGTGCTGGACCACTGAACTGCACTCCCAGCCCATTTTTTTCTTTTTGAGACAGGGTCTTGCTAAGTTACGCAGACTGCCTCTAGTTTCGAACTTGTGATCCTCCTGCCTCTGCCTCCCGAGTCGCTGGGATTACAGGTGTGCGCCACTGCAGGTACCTTTATGCATTTTGAGACAGTCTCACTACGTAGCCTATACTGGCTTTGAACTTGCAATCATTCTGTCTTAGTCTCTCAAATGCTGGGATTACAGGTGCATGCTACCATGCCTGGCTCCTCACACACTTTTAAGTAGTACCAATGAACATTTTATACATGTCCCTTTTCATACGTATCTGTTGCAAGCTATATTCATTTACAATTAAGGAATATTGCTAAATTGCCCTCCCAAGTATCTGTTGCAATGTATATCTGATTTTCTACACTTTAATACTTGATGTTATGAAAATTTAACATCTTTTGTTTAATGGCTCAAAATCATACCCTCTTCCTTCTCCCAAAATGTTGCTATGTACCACCAAGTCGTGTCCAACTCATACCAACCCTCATAGGGTTTTCAATGGGTAATTGTTTCGGGATTGCTTCAGGAATGTATCACCAAGTCCTTCTCCCATTTTTGTGGTGCTGAGGATCGAACCTGGGTCCTCAGAGAGTGCAGAGCAGTGTTCTACCAATGAGCTAAGCCCCAGCCCTGGTATAAATTAGGAGTCCATTAATTTTCTTCCAGATGTGAATGAAAGTTCTATCAGCATTGTTTAAATAAGCCACTCTTTACAGGACACAAGAAACTATTTCTCAGCTGTCTCCTATTTGTTAATGTTACTATCTATGCTTTTGCTGATACCAAGATATCCATTGCTGATAACAAAGGCTTTGGAGTATGTTTCAGTGACTACTAAGACAGGTAACCTCTTTGTATTCTTCAATCATTTTAAATACTTATTCCTTCCATATAACTTTCAGCTTATTTTGTTTAATTCCACAGACTTAAAGAAACTTTAATTTGAGCTACATTAAGTTTATAAGTGAAATTCAAAAGTGACTTTTTATACTATGTGCCTCCATCTAAAGCCATACTATATTTTCTATTTGTTTAGATATTGTTTCAGCTATCAATATGAATTTAAAATGTGGACTATATGCTTTTCCTGTTAAGCTTACTAAGGTTTTGTCATTAATATGAATGTAATATTACTTTCATTTTTTTCAAAATAGTTACTGATAGTAGGAAAACACCTATGATGGTTGACTGGGTTAAGGGATGCCCAGATAGTGAGTAAAACATTGTTTCTGAGTGTGTCTATGAGGAAGCTTCCAGAAAGGTTAGCATTTGAATCAGTAGGCTTGGTAAAGATGATCCATCCTCACCATTGTGGGTGGACATCATCCAATCAATTGAGGGCTTGAACAGAACAAAAAAGCAGAGGAAGGTGAATTCTCATTTGCTGGGCTGGAACATTCATCTACCCTTGGACATCAGTGTTCCCAGTTCTCTGGTCCTAGGATTTGGGGACTTAACCCAGTCCTCTACTCCTCCACCCCCAATTCCTCTCCTTCCTAGGCCTTTCCTGGCTTTCCAAATGGCAGATACCATATTACAGGACTTCTCAGCCTCCATAACCTTGTGAGCCAATTTCCACAATAAATCTCTTGTATCTCTCTATATATCCCAAAGAGCCTTTTAATATAACACTTGACTAAATTTCCTTAAAAATTACTGTTTTTAAATTTTTGTTTTATTAGGAAGTAGTATACACACAAAAAAGTGTATGTAGTATAGATGTAAATTATAGAGCATAATAAAATGAAGTCATGTAACTCTAATATCTAACTTAGTAAGAGAGAACATGATTTGGTTGAATGGCTGGCTGTGCCACTCCCTGATTTCATACCACTGCCTCTCGCCCAAAGCAATTACTGGCTTTAATCCTTGTATCATTTTTATGTTTCTAGTACATATGCCTAAACCCTAAATTGTGTATCCTTTATTTTCTAAAATTTAAAAATTCTGTATTTCATGTGTTCTTTTGGAAGCTATTTCCTGATTTTTGGTATTATGAACATTCTTGTGCGTATTTCCTGCAAAAGCCTCTCCCTGTCATATATGCAGCGTAAAACAACTGAATAACAGAGCATATCCAGGTCAACAGTACAAGATAAGCCCGAATTTCTAGTGGTTGTATCAGTTTCCTCTTTCATTACCACAGATGAATTCCCAAATCCTTGCCAATGCCTGGATAAACTTTAAATTTTTTTGCCAACTGTATGGGTAATAAATGGTATCTAAGCATGTGATACTTTTTTTTTTTTTTTTTTTTTTTTGGTGCTAGGGATTGAACCTCAGGTAAAACACAAAACACCTCAGACAAGTGTTCTACCATTGAGCTACATCTCCCG
>VMDO01007781.1:0-88700 GCA_007922755.1 Pedetes capensis | reverse complement strand
CCTCCCAGAATTTATCCACTTGCAGGGAGGAGGGCCTGGGGGCAGAAAGGGGAAGGAGGACCAAGGGATAATGGAAGCTCTTATTTGTAGATTGTGTGACCTGAGAAAGCGACTCTGAGAGGATGGCACTTGAGAAGTGATAAACACAAAGGACCCAGCCAAACCAAGGCGCAGGGAAGGCTCTACAGATGGAAGACATTTCAAAAGCAAGGACAGAGGATGGTAAGACCCAGGAAAGTTCAGGAAAGGGAAATCCCGCCCTCTGGGGCAGAGGTCACACACTGGAAGGCAGAGAGTTAGAATGGCTGCAGGCCATGACAGTCAGGGTAGCTGGGAAGAAGCCCTCACTGAAGCAGGCTTTTCAAGAGCCAGGAGTGGCCTCAGGAGTTTCAAAGGAAGCATTTAACAAGATCATGTTCTGATTCATAAGATTATTCTGTCAGGCCAGAGAACACTGTAAGGGGCTCCAGCAGACATGGGAGTCAAGTTGTAAAGTGAGGGGCACTGTCCAGACCACAGCAAACACAACTACGGATGGTCTTTCACAATCGAACCAGATGGGCCTCTTATTCAATTTGTTTTTTACCCCTGAAAATAAAAATTCTATATACCTAAAGTACCATAAAGGTGCCTGGGTATGTGCCAAGATTACGACATAGTTTCAGTAAACTGGTAGTACTGGCTTCTTATAAATTCCGCAGGTGAACGACTAACTTTTCAGAGTAACAGGTCAGATTATAAGAATTCTCAAGTTATTGCAGAGCAGTAATTTATCAAATATAGATACTCATTTTGGCCAAGGATCCAACATAACAGAGATGACTATCAGGAGCTCACAGATTATACTATGAAATTATAGAAAGAATATATGGCCCATTCCAAGCTGGCTGTGTGGCTCGAGAAAATCACTTTAATTCTCTGCAGTTCAACTTAAAAGCAGAGAATAGACAGGTCTCCACACCCACCTAACCAGATAGTTCTAAGAACAAATGGAGGACAGATGTGAAAGAATTCTAGTAACGTAAAGCATAAAATAAAAGTGTTTTTCAAAACTACAATGATAGACTTACCAAGACTTCAAGAGTCATTTAGCATAATCCCCTCATTTCATAGTTATAGAACTGTTACCTAGAGGTGAGCTAGCTATGGCACCGCTAAAAATAAACTCCAGGCCTTATTTTTATGCAATAGAAAAAAAAAATTAACTTGAACAGTATCCAAATTTTCTACCATGCAAATTGTATCATTAATTTTTTAAAACATAATATTTCTTAAGGTGGCGTGGTGGTACATGCCTGTAATCCCAGTGGCTTGGGAGATGGAGGCAGGAGGATCGTAAGTTTGAGACCAGAGGCAGTCTGTATAATTTGGTGAGATCCTGTCTAAAAAAAAAAAAAAGTAAAAAAAATGGGCTGATGGTGCAGCTCATTGGTCTAGCACTTGCAAAGCACGCAAGCACAAAGCCCTGGGTTCAACCTCCAGTACCGCAAAATAAATATCATAATAATAATAATAATAATAATAATAATAATAATTCTTTAAAAGGAAAACTAAAGGGGAGAAGTAACTTGAAATTCATCATTACTGATTTCTTGTATGTATAAACAAAAATTAACATAGTATTTTAACCATGATTTTATGACATGCACATTAAAATAACAACAGCTCTTGGAGAAGCATATAGCTTTCATAACTACACGGATGAATTCCTATCACTTCAGGAGACAACTGTCCTTACCTGGTTTTTGGCATTGGATTATATTGAAGACCTTCAAAGACAGTTTTATCTTCAATATCATCCATATTTATATTCTCCTTAAGTAGAATGTCTCTACTTCTAAAGCTTGCTATCAGCCAAAATTTCTAAGCAGCTTATACCTGAAAATTTTTCTGCTTAGGCAAACAAATTATTTATTTCTATATTTTATGTAAATGTTAGAGCATCTTACGACTTGATAGCTAACAGTGTTATAATCCTCATTTATCATTAGTGTTGCTAATGTACATAGTCTGCAATTAATGCTTGCTGGCTACTTATCACCATTAGCCTTTATATTCTATCCAACTCCATCTAAGTTTAGCCCCAAAGGGAGAAAATCCTCAAGGTGAAACTTCATTTCCTAATTCAGAACTTAACAATGTGTTTGCCTATACTTGCAGTTTTATAAATTTTATTACTGCATCTCTCATGCTTCAAATAAATATATGGCAGCTTTTTTTATGTTAAACACACTCAAGACAGAGTGATGACTCTAACAGATAAGGTCCCTACTCTCAAGAAACATCCATTCCAATGAGGAGAGGTACAATAAACAGGCAGTAAAAACACGATCAACAGCCACAAGGACATAATAATGTTTGGTTTTGTTGTTGTTTTTAGGTGTCATGAATCAAATCCGACTCATAGTGACCCTGTGTACAACAGAGCAAAATACTCCCCAAAACTGTACCACGCACATGATCTTTTTCATGTTTAAGCCCATTGTTGCTGCCACTTTGTCAATCCATCTAGTTGAAGGTCTTCCTTTTTATCACCAAACATATGTCCTTCTCCAGGGACTGATCCCTCCTGATAAGGTGTCCAAAATACATAAGACGCAGTCTAAACATCCTTGCTTCCAAGGAGCACTCTGGTTGCACCGCCTCCTAGCACAGACTTGTTGGTTCTTTTGGCAGTCCATATCAATCTCCAGCACCATAAAAAAGTATGCCTTTTTCTCTGGTCTCCTTTATTCCCTGTCCAGCTTGCACAAGCATATGATGCAACTGAAAATACCATGGTGTGAACCAGGCACATCTTTGTCTTCAATGTGAAATCTTTACTTTTCAACAGTTGAAAAGTAAATGTTTGGCAAGGAGTTAAAATCACAGGGTATAAGAGCAATGCCTGAGAGGCTGCTTTGGACTGGCCATGAGGAAGGCCTCCTACAGCTGAGATCGGAGAGTTAAGAGCCAGCCAGAGGAAGAGCATCTTCTGAATTCTAGGCAACAGAAACGAGTAGACAGGCACCATGGCTGCATGTGCTCGCTGAGCCAAAGGAGGGTGTGTGGGGAGGAGAAAGCACCGTGGGCGAGGAGGGGAGCAGAGAAGGCGAGGGAGGAAGAGCAAGCCAGGGCTATGCGACACACAGTCCTTCGGGTAGTGTAGCTTCTACTCCAAGCAAACAGCACGTTATTGAGGAGCTCTTATTGTTGTTGTTAGGTGCCGTCGAGTCGGTATCCGACTCATAGCGACCCTCATAGGGTTTTCAATGGCTGACTGTTTCGGGATTGCCTTGGGAGTGGATTGCCAGGTCCTTCTCCCATTTTTTGTGGTGCCGGGAATTGAACTCAGGACTTCAGACTGCAGCGCAGCGCTCTACCAACTGAGCTAAATCCCAGCCCTTTTGAGGAGCTCTAAAGCCAGAGAGGGCTGGGATTTAGCTCAGTTGGTAGAGTGCTACGCTGCAGTCTCTGAGGTCCCGAGTTCTCTGAGGTCCCGAGTTCAATTCCCAGCACGACAAAAATGGGAGAAGGACCTGGCAACCCACTCCCAAGGCAATCCCGAAACAGCCACTGAAAACCCTATGAGGGTCGCTATGAGTCGGATACCGACTTGACGGCACCTAAGGACAACAACAACAACAACAAAAGCAGAGAAATGACCTGGTCTGATTTACATCTGAGGACAGTGTGGCTGCTGTGAGAAGATGAGCAGGATTAGAAATGAGGGGAGCGTCAGGAATCACGTGGGACCATCCAAGGGAGAGGACAGTAGCCTGGACCAATGTGGCAGAAAGGGAGGCAAAGAGAAGAGCATCACTTCATGACTAGAGGCTGGATACATGAGACTCGCTAGAGGACAAGGAGGTCAGGGCTACCTGAGGAACCAAAGATACTTTGTAGACTGGGGCGCCCATATCTGGACAGGTGGGAATAAATGACGGGGAGAGGAGGAAAAGCAGGGACTAAAAAGAGTTTGCTGCCTACCTGGTTGGTTTGTTGGTTCTTGGTGGTGGCTGGGGAACACTAGAGAGCAGTATTACTCAAAGTCTGAGGTGACAACATCTACATCAAAATAGGTAGTGGGTGACTCATTATAATCAACCAATAGGTGGCTAGTGTTTGGGGCAAAACTTCCCAAAACTTTTGACCTGCTCATTAAGTGCTTACATGTTAACACATGTCAATGTGATAAAAATGATGACCAAGATGACTGTGACGAGGAGGAAGAGGATATTTTGACCCATACTGTGACAGTGATTCTTAAAACTAGTAAATAGGTGGGGTAACAGATAAAAAGTCCAAGTTGCTCTTCCTTTTGAGCTAAGCAACTATTTAAAAGAGCTACACACAAGCCGGGCACAGTGGCACACGCCTGTCATCCCAGCGGCTTGGGAGGTGGAGGCAGGAGGATCGCAAGTTCGAGACCAGAGGCATTCTGCGTAACTTAGCGAGACCCTGTCCCAAAAAGTGAAAAACTGGGCTGAGGATGCAGCTCAGTGGTCCAGCACTTGCAGGGCATGCAAGGGTGGGGCCCTGGGTCCAACCTTCAGTACCACAGGAAAAAAAAAAGAAAGAAAGAAAGAAAGAAATTGTAGCCTATTTACAAGAATGCAAACCAACAAAATAGGAACTCATTTCTGTATTAAAGCCGGCTTAAACATCTAGACTTTGGTTCAATGAATCTTTTAAATAAACTGAGAAGTATCAGTTGCCTCCTCCAAATATGGGAACCTAATAGGAGCTGAGGTGGGACATGACTTGGCTGGTTGGTTGTCATTCCAATCACTGTGCCTTCGGAAGTAAATTCTGCTCTTTAATGCTTTCAATATATTGAAAGGTGAACAAACCTCCTGAGACAGAAATCCTTTTTTTTACACCACAATTCACAGAAATCACTTAAAGATTAGAGTCAAGGAAAACTAAATAGTAACCAACTCACCAATAACACAACACATCAAGCAAATTAGACACAGCCTTTGACCAAACAAGGCCTTCTCTAATGCTTTCTACGTACTCTGGAGAACTGAATGAAAAGTCACTGGGGTGGAAAACAGTCTCCAGCGAATGCAAAAAGAGTTAAGGACTGGCTCACATGGTCAAAGGAGAGGGAAGGCGAGAAACCATACACTTGCCAAGAATTTTATACATTTCACATATTCTAGTTAACAGTGTGTCAACCTATGAGACATTTTGAAGGGAATAGAAAGAAACACAAATATTTAATAACATTTAATTCAAGAAAGCCTGCAGCTATACCACTGTGGTGACCAATTCTATCAGATCTCAGAAGCTAATCAGGGTCAGGCTAGGTTAGTCCTCGGATGGGAGACCGCCTGGGAACACCAGGTGCTGTAGGCTTGGGAGAAGAAGCTGGCAACCCCCTCCCAAAAATCAATCTGCCATTGAAAACCCTATGAACAGCACAGAAGCACTGACAATACTGTTTCACTTGCTGTACATAGGGTCGCTATGAGTCAGACACCACCTCAACCGCAGCTAACAGCAATTCAAGAGAAGACAGACGGGGTGAATACTGGAATGAGCCCTACATCTTCTCCACCAGGACACTTGAACTTCTCTCCGTGCAAATAACAAAGCTGTGTGGTATGGGACATCCTTGGTACTCCCAGCCTGACCTCTCCCACATGGCTACAGTCACCAGGTCTCTTAAAATTTTTCCCAATTCCTGAAGGTTTCCTTGGGGTCATTCATGTGTGCAAGAAGAAAATCGTGCAACCTGTCCCTCCACATCAGTGCTGAGGAAAGCACGGGAACATATTTAGTCAACAGGGTTAGTGTACTACTGTGTTACTGTGCTCGAAGACAACAGGTGCCCTTCTCATCTGGCTGCTGTGGGGGAAGCTACCGAAAGAGCAACAGATACTCTGTTGGAGGAACCATGGGAAGTTAGAGAAGGCATTGGGGAAGCCAAGTTTTGGAGCCGTTACACTACATTTTGGTAATGAAACTTAGCCCAAAGTTGATCATTTTCCTTAAACTGAAATACAAATGACTTCACATTGAAACAACCTAAAATCAAGTATGTCACACTTAGTACCTGAGAATTTCAGTGTAGCAGCTCTTTTGGCATAGATTCTCAGTTATTATTGCATGCAAATTTGGGGAGGGGGCGGAGAACGAACTCATGGCTTAAGAATCTGGCAACTGCTTGAATTTCACTGTAAAGGAGCATCATTAAGAAGCTAGGAATCTGAGTCACTTAATATCAGGCTTCAGCTAAATTCTTAAGTGGTTACATAACACCACTAATTTTTAAGAACAAGGAAGGGCTTTTTAAAAGATGTCATGGCTTAAGGATTTCTTTCTTCTGTTTTTCATACTACCAAAATGTCGTGTCCAATCCTTCAATATATAAAGATATATCTGTCTGTATCACATACATGAAACTTACTTGCTTTTCTTTTTTGAAGAATGAAAGATCTCCATGCCTTCATATAAATGCCATTAACCTGACTTTCCCATATATGTCTTTCTTTGGTGTTAATTCATTTATTTCTGTACAATTATGCTTTGTATTAGCAATATAAGACAAAATATGAAAAATCAAAATCAAAATATCACTAAAATCCTAGTGGAATCACACATCATCAAACAAGTAAATTTTTTAAAAATTTTAAATTCTTTATATTCTGGATGCTTCACATGCAGGCAACACATATGACTGAAAAACAAAAGTTTTCACTCAAGTTTTGACACTCTAACATGTAGGAGATGTAACTTTCAAAATTTGGAAAATAAAAAGCATACATAAGAAAAAAATTTTTAAACTTCTATATAAACATTTTCCCCAAAGCTAGGTATAGGAAAAATAGGAAAAATATGTTCTGTGCTTATTATCAACTAAGGGCATCCTTTTGTGAGAACAAATATCATAAACAACTAACATTAACATAGGTAAGCCGAAAGAGCTTTGTTGCCACTATTTGAAGGAGATGAGAACCAGATAAAGATACCATTATAACTTTACATTAACGCTGTGTTGAGAACAATAAGACAGCAAATAACCATGTCCCTCTTACATGCTGAACATTAAATTATCCTTCATAAAATGAGGATTTTTTTTAACCAATAAAGCAATATGTACAGTTAAGAAGTATAGGATTGCCACATCCCAGCCTTTACATTTTTCTTCTTCAAAGAAAACAGCATTTATGAATCCCATAATGACTATTTTAATTCCCTTGAATCATACTGCAATAGCAAAATACCATATAGCATAATGTAAATGGCATATTTAAATATGACCCAATGCTTCTATAATCTATATTAAGTTGAAAGCAAATATAGACATTTCTACCTTGCTCATTTCTCCAAGCAAAGGTTAACTAGAAAGGGTAGCCTTAGGAAGATACAGAATACATACCATGATATAGTCTCTTTCGTTAGAAAAGGCAAGAAGAACAGATTTAAATTAAGACTTGGTGTATAAAAGCTGAAAGCACAGAATTTGTATCCACATAATGAACTGATGTCTCCTCTAAAGACGTCAGATTGCTGCTCGGCTAAACTATCTAAAAATACCTTCCTGCAAACACACACACGAAATGACTACAAAGACAGGTCTTACTAAGCAGCTCCACTCGCACAAAATCACTTAATAAATGGAGAAAATGTTGAAGTACTTAGGGAAAAAATTAACAGGATTTTTTCGTATCAACTATGATCTTTTCTGAGCTATTTTGCAAACCAGTTCCAATTTGTAAAAAGTGGCTGGTGAACGATCTTAAAAGCATATTTAGAATGGATATAAGATGTCCAACAGAGAACCATGTCTTATGAACTTAAAGCTAGGTAAAGAAAAATCAATCTCTGAATCACAGTCAACATTAAAATCAAGAAAATGAAAACTTTCCAGCTGGAAAAGCAAGAGCTGAATTTATGGATGACATTAGATGTCAGACCTTGTGGTCCACACATAATCTCTATGAACCCCTTATGAAGTATGTATCATTAACAGCACTTCACAGACCAGAACAGAACATTTAAGCAATCTGCTTAGTGTCATCAACTACAATGAAGAAATGGGACTCCAGCCAACATAGGGATAACGTCAGAGCATTGTTATCTGACACTGATAAATGGCATTCACATAGAGCTTTACAGTTTGTAAAAAGATTCTGAAAATACAAACTCTTTCTACATTTTCCTTATTTAAACCTTAAGCTTTCATCTGTAAAATGGGAAGGAGATTCCCACTTTGATCCCAATACTGCTTGATGATTAAAGAAAATCTTACATTAAGCACTTAGTAAAATAGTTATAATTATTACTGTAACTATCAATAATCTTCAAAACAATGTTATAAGGTACAGTAGTATTATAATCATGATCGTCATTTTTGAAGTGAGAAACAGAAACTTCAAGAAGTTAAATTATTGCTCAACTGTTGCACAGCTAGTCAGCACCAGATAAAGGACTCCAAACAAACGAAACATTATTTTTGCATACGAGCAATTGAATCCCAGGCCTTGTGCATAGTAGGCAAGAGCTCTATCACTGAGCAACAGCACCAAACAGGATCTGTGTACATAAAGTATTTTATTGCTTTACTACACAAAAAACCTAATGGGAATGATTTCTTCCTCCTATTAAGTAGAAAGATCCACATATGGAAAAATTCAAGAAGACTTTGCTTTGAATATCCCTACTGCCATGCTTGGGGATGACATGCAGTGAGCACTGTTACTGAGTTTTGCTACACTATGACACCTTCCATTTGCTCTCAGGCACAGGTAACACTCATTGGCTTTACTATAAATCAGCTGAAGGTGTGCTCAGCCATTCTTTGTCAGTGTGACAAAATACCTGAAAAAACTAATTAGGGGAGGAAGGGTTTACTGGGCTCACAGTTTCAGAGGTTTTGCTCCATAGTCACTTGGCTCCGTTGCTTCTGCATCTGTGTGGTGAGGCAGAGCAGCATGGTAGAAGGGCCTGGCAGAGGGAAGCTGCTCACCTCAGAGCGGCCAGGAAGCGGCGAGAGAAGAAGGGTCCAGGAACAATCTCTACCCTCCAAAGGCATGCTCCCAGTGACCTACGCCCTCCAACTAGGTCCCACTTCCCAACAACACACTCAGCTGTGAACTCATCCGTGGGTTAGTCCACTGGGGAAGTCCGCACGCTCATAATACAATCACCTCTCAACAGCACCACAAGCTGGAGACCAGCCCTTCAACACATGAGACACTTCATATCCAAACCATAACAGAAGTGACTTTTTTCTTCATGGTGGCCATGAATGACACTTAAAGGAGGGAACAACAGAGAGGAAAGAAGTAAAGCACACAAAGCCAGCAGCTGACACTCCTCCCCAGAGGAGGTGCTCCAATGCAGCCTACTGCAACGTCCCAGCCCATCACCCTCATGCTCTTCAGGGAAGGGAGGCTGAACCCAGAGCCATTAGCACCGCCAAGGAAGGGACGTTCTTAATGTAGGGACAGTCATCATTGGGTTTCAGGTCACTCTGCTGGGGCCAGGTGAAAATGCATTGTTGTTCATCAATTCTTTCCTTCCGTCTTTCTTTCTTTCTTTCTTCCTTCCTTCCTTCCTTCCTTCCTTTCTTTCTTTCTTTCTTTCTTTCTTTCTTTCTTTCTTTCTCTTTTGCGGTACTGGGGGTTGAACCAAGGGCCTCACGCTTGCATGCTTTGCAAGTGCTGGACCACTGAGCTGCACCCCCAGCCCATTCTTTTAGGTTTTGAGGCAGTGTCTCACTAAGTTATGCAGATTGCCTCTAGTCTCAAACTTGTGATCCTCCTGCCTCTGCCTCCCAAGCCGCTGGGATGACAGGCATGTGCCACTGCACCTGGCTTAGTTCAATTTTCTAAAAAGTAAATATTCCACATCCAGAAAATATGTTATGGTTGATGGGGGAGAGGAGAGACTAAAAAATGTCAGAATTGTAGTAAAGACGACCTAACCATTATCTTACTCATCTGTATTTTAAATGGGTAGGACAATGTAACTAAGTCTGTCCAGCTCAGAAAACTTCTTCCTCTGGTTACACACTGAAATTAGCTCCCTATAAATTACTTATCTAACTGGAAACAAATTAAGAAAGCAACTGTATCACCCAAACAGCAAGCCAAAGCAGGATTCTTTTCTAAAAACAGGATAATATAGTTCTCTGGAGAACCACATGGACAGCAAATCTCAGCTGAGTATGGTGACTTCTTGAAAGGTCAAAGTATGGATAAAATTTGCAAATAAAGAGTTAAAGAAATCTTCAGGATAAAATTGCACTCCTGGAATTCTGGCCCAACTTGAAAGGGAAGAAAATAAACTGCTTTTATTTCGCTCAGGATCAAGGTAAAGTTACTCCACATCTTACAGAAGGAAAGGTAATAGGTACCACATCACACATACGAAATCCCCATGAGAGCAATGGTAAGAGAATCAATTCTGAATGTAAAGGCAGGAATGACCTATTCTCAAAGGTTCATTGTCTGTCCTTGAAATTATACACAAAGAACAAAATTTGGCCAGGCACTGTGGCACAGGCCTGCAATCCCAGCCCTCTGGAGGCAGAGGCAGGAGGATCACAAGTTCAAGGCCAGAGATAGCCAGTGTAACTTAGTAAGAATCTGTCTCAAATAATAAAAAAAGGAGCTAGAGGTGCAGCTCAGTAGTAGAGCACTTGCCTAGTATGTGCGAGGCTTTGGGTTCAACCTCTAGTACTTACAAAAAAAAAAAAAAAAAAAAAAAAAGGGAGCAAAGGTTTATGGTCACCTTGTGTATCTTCCCCAAAGAGATCTGTGTACGGACTTTAACCTGCATGTGCATGTATGTTTGCATATACAAGACAAGACTGCCGAGGGCATCATCATGTATTAGCTGTGAGGTTTTGGGAAAGTCACTTAACTTCTGTATGCCTTGATTTATTTATGTATAAATGAGGGCATGGGACACTGGCATTGTGAAGATTATGCAAGATGACAAGCGTTTACAACACTGCCTAGAACACGGGGAGCCTTCAATTTTAGCTAATGATATTATTACTGTTAACTTTTCCTTGAATACAGAATTAGTAAACAGGAGGTTGCTTGCAGAATACAAACTGTAAAGGAAAAAGGCAAACAGACTTAAGCACGTGTCACCTACACAAAATGCACACATATTACTGTCTCTGACCCATTTGTGGGACAGATCAATCTTCCTTATCGTCTGCATAATGGAGGACAAACAATATCTAAACGTGTAAGAGTTGCACTTATTATGACCCCTGCATACTCTAAGCACTTTATAGATTTTACCTCAATCTTCACTCCACCCTATGATCTCCATTTTCCATTGAAGATTTCACACAATAGGGTCACACAAAGAGCACGCGGGAGAACCAGGGAGAACCCCGAGTTTCCAGCTCTGGAGGCTTTCTCGGGACACCACAGCCCAGGTCTCGTTAACCCCTCTTCCCAAACTTTCCTCACGAGCGCTCCAACTGGTCAGATTACAGCTTCTGTACTCACGTACAAACCACTTCCTAAACTGGGTTATTTTTACAGATTGGTTCCCAGGGGTGGCTTTGCTTTCTAAGTGAGATTTCCCCTTTTATCCATTGCTGAGTTCCAAGAGATCAGGTGGGTCCCTCAACAGCTATTTGAATACATTTCAGCACCCAGGTCCTTTAGGGTAGGAATGATAGCATCGCATAAGTTATGAGACTAGAATATTTAAGCCAATATGGGAGCAGGTCATCTTCAACTCTATTTCATCTTGTGGTTCTTCAAACCCTATCTTTGAGATGTTCTGGACCTTGAAGCACTGTTCAGAATCTTCAAAGTCCCTCTAAGACTTAATTCCCTTAATTCCCCATGTCCACCTGTGTCCAGCTGGTGGGCCCAGCTACCCTGCACATTCCTCAGTGAGCTCCACCCAACACCCAGTGCACATGTCAGCAGGTCTCTAACCTACTGCAATTCTGCACACAGCTCTAAGGCAGGGGCCAAGTATTCACAGTCATATAACCGAGACACTTGATCCTGAATTTTCCTTGACAAGTGAATCTGTGCTAAGGAAACTGGAAAGGCCGGTAGTGTATCTGGTTCCACAACCATGTGTGTATTACTGTCACTGTGATGCACCAATGTCATTATACTAGACCCATAGCTGTACTCATGATGGCCAACACCACATTTAATTGATTCTCAGATTTTGTCTCATCCTAACATCTTTGAAATTGGGTTGCACCTTACAAGCAATAGAAACAAAGTACTACTGAATCATACACAGTGAAGGGCCTTAACAACACTAACAAATGGTGCCTTGGCTTTGATGAAAAAGGACATTTTCATTAAAAACATACACTAAAACCATGAAGCACAATGATGCCAAGAAATTCTTGATCCCTCCACCTGCTGACATAACATACAGTCGTTAGAAGTGAGCAATGATTCAGTGATTATGTTCACAGAGATGCCCAGACTCTACAAGTTCCCTAAAAACTACACTTGTGGACATTACCATACCACAGCGGTACCCGGATCACACCACACAATTTTATTTCATAATACTGATCTGTTAATAGCTGTCTAATTATTGCATCTGTCCACAGGCTGACACCAGATCTTGTTGACCTGGCATTCAAGTCTTCTACAACCTGACTCTTTTACCAGCTCGGCTGTCTTCCAGGTACCCTGCCACCTCGGCCAAGCTGGTCTACTCACGCTCCTGGCTGTATGTGATACTCTTCAGCCAATGCTTTAGCTTGTTCCTTCTGCCTTGCAAAAATTCCCACCATTTCCTTTTTCCTTCACATCTCGCTCATGTCCTGCCCTAATTTCTGGTATGTCTCAAGACTTTTGGGTATTGCTCAAATTACATATGGTATTCCTGCTGGTGCCTCACTATGTTTTTTGTTTTTGTCTGATTGTTGTTTTGGGATTATGTTTGTTTGTTTGTTTTTTGTCTAAAATACCCGGCATTTAAATACATACTATTCCAATGTGATGCAAAATTTTAAACCATATTTCTTTAACTTACTTTATACAACTCTGAAATACCCAAACATTCAAAATGTGTTTCACTATTAATACTCTCTCCTCATAAAGCAAATTAGCAGAATCTTTAATTTCAAAACAAAACTTCTCAGAACAGTAACATACATTTTAATCTCCATATAGAGTTCATCTTCACAATGTTTTTCAAATGCTGCTGCACTAGTCAAAAAGAGTGTTCTTATATAAAAACTTATCTTTTTATTTTTTATTTTTCTTATTTTTTTGTACTGGGGGGTTGAACCCAGGGCCTCACACATGCTAGGCAAGTCCTCTAGCACTAGCTGCACTCTCAGTCCCAAAAATATACTTCTTTTAACCTATGTGTTTGTAGTATCAATACAGATGTTAACCTTAGAGGGAGAGCTTGAAACAGGTTCATGGTGTATAGCCCAGGCTGGTATCCAACTCAAAATCCTCCTGCCTCAGCCTCCCAAGGGCTAGAATTACAATTGTAAGTGGCCATTGGAAGCAGCAGTCAAGAAATCAAAAGATGCATTGCTTTGGGAAGAGTTGTGGCAAAGATTTCTTTTCCTTTTTTTTTTTTATTAGAAATTTTTAATATACATCATAATGTGATTCATTTTGACATGCTTTTCATTGTGACAATTTTCATATATGCAATTTGATAAACATTATTCATTATTATATAACATGTTATTATATATTATATATATTAACATGTTATTATATAACATTATACATTATTATATAAACATTATTCATATAGGTTACCCCTTACCCTCCCCTATGTTTCCCCCCCTCCCCCCTTCCCATCTACGTTTCCCATCCAAGTCTTCTCTATCTTTTTAGAATGTTAATTTTTAACATTTTATTCAGGTAATGCTGAAGAAATCTTTATTCAGAACTGTAATCTTATTGGGCTGGGGTTAAGCTCAGTTGGTAGAGTGCTGCTCTACACTCTCTGAGGACCCGGGTTCTACTCCTAGCACCACAAAAACAGGAGAAGGACGTGGCAATCCACTCCCGAAGCAATCTTGAAACAATTAGCCATTGAAAATCCTATGTGGATTGCTATGAGTTGGACTCAACTCAAGGGCACCTAACAACAACAATAATCTTATCTATGTTCTCCCCTTCTATTAAAAGAAAGAGCTTAAATAGCTTTGCTCTGAGAAAAAATTGAAGGACAGTTAAAGTTCTTCTAGAGTAAAATGAAGTGTTTATTTACTAACATTACTGTCAACTTCTGTGAAGTTTCTCATTCCACAGGGACAGGCTTTAAGTTATTTATATCCGATTGTTATTTTTCCCCAAGGGGAAAGGGAAATAATAAAAAGGATAACGGAAGGTAAAGAAATTTGGGAGTATGCCCAATGAACACGCTAAAAGACTGCAGCAACAAAAGGCACACGGCATACAGTGGGAAAGAAGGAAAGGATCGCTGTCACGTGTGCCTACAGTTTCTATAGCTGCAGTACTTGTAATTTCATTTGTCTTTCTTCTGACACTTTAATATCCACTTGCCATATCTTAAAATTTTGCCTACACTTCAAGCAAGATGCAATGTATAAATACAGTAAGCTTTATTAAAACCATGCCCTCTCCCCCCTGCCATATTTAGGGTAGAATGCTAACACAAAATAACATTCTTCACTAAATAAATTTCTCTCTAAACTTAAGATATTTGATATTAAATGTTATATGTTAATATATATACAATATATGGAAAACTTTAAAACTGTGAAGATGACAAAGGTTACAACAGAAGCTTCATCATAGTTACACTGTATCTCTTAAACTGTTGCTTTGTTGTTTGTTGTTAGGTGCTGTCAAGTCGGTATCCGACTCATAGTGACCCTCATAGGGTTTTCAATGGCTGTTTCAGGATTGCCTTGGGAGTAGAGTGCCAGGTCCTTCTCCCATTTTTGCAGTGCTGGGAATTGAACTCGGGACCTCAGAGACTGCAGCGCAGCACTCTACCAACTGAGCTAAATTTGTTGTTAGGTGCCATTAAGTTGGTGTCTGACACACAGCGACCCTACATACAACAGGCAAAACATTATGGTTAATGCTTCTCTGCTATTCATAGGGTTTTCAATGACTGTTTTTTGGGAGTGGATTGCCAGGTCCTTCTCCCAAGCCTATAGCACCTGGTGTTCCCAGGCAGTCTTCCCTCCAAGGACTAACCAAGCTTGGTTTCCGAGATCTGACAGGATTGGATGCCACAGTGGTATGGCTGCAGGAATCTCTTAAATTGGTTGTCCTTTAATACAACTTCAACATATATTTTGTGGGGTACAGATGGAAGAAATACCATTAGTAGATTTTATACTACAATATAATACAAAAATTCTCTACATGCCTGTCAGCATGTCGTGCTGTGGGGACTTGGGTGTTGTTGTGATCTTGAAAGCTATGCAGCCAGCATTTGAGATACCAGCAGGGCCACCCATGGTGGGCAAGTTTCAGCTTAACCTCCAGACCAAGATAGACTAGGGAGAAGGACCCAGCTGCCTACTACTCCCTATGAATATCAGAGAAGCACTGTCAAATATAATGCTGGAAAATGAGACCCCCACCAGGCTGGAAGGCATCTAAGAAAGGACTAGGGAAGAGCTCGCTTCTCAAAGTAGAGTTGATCCTTATGACAGGAATAGAGTAAAGCCCCTGGGATCTCCTTTTGCTTGTGTGGCATTACTCAAAATGAGAAGAAACATAGTAGCTGCAACACTGGCCTCAAACATAAAAAGATCATTTGCATGATAGTGTTAGGTAGTGTTTCATTCTGCTGTAGGTACGGTCACTATGAATTGAATCTGACTCCAGGGCACCTAACAACAACATAATACAAAAATGTTCATTACCATTACTAACGTGTTAACATGGTTTTAGTGAAACTTGGTTTTTTTTCTGTTCTTGTATTTATCCGTTTTCTATTGTTCTTCAATGAACACACAGTTCCATTTTTTAAAGTTATAAATTATGCACAAGACTACTAATGGACAGTTCACAAACCAAACTGCTACCTGAAAAATCACAACACAAACCCAAAACAAGTAGTATAAAATCTTTGGCTACCCAATCCCTATCTTTTTAAAATAAAGTGGTTTTAAATTATTTTGGTATTTAGGCAAATATTATCCCTAAAGTATTATGAATTGAACTCGGGACCTCAGAGACTGCAGCGCAGCGCTCTACCCACTGAGCCAAATCCCAGCCCGAGTTCAATTCCCAGCACCGCAAAAATGGGAGAAGGGCCTGGCAATCCACTCCCAAGGCAATCCCGAAACAGTCAGCCATTGAAAACCCTATGAGGGTCGCTATGAGTCGGATACCGACTCGACGGCACCTAACAACAACAACAAAGTATTATGATTTTGACATTTGACTGTTTCCATAAATGATACTAATTTCAATGAGGTATAGGAAGCCATATACGTTCATATTTTAATTGCCATCAAAATGAACAAAAGTGCCTTTTTAAGAATAAAAAGTATAAAATCACTTAGCATTAAGGAAAAAGATAATTTCATCTTTTACATTCTCAATCAACACAAACCTGGTGCGTAAACTGCATTCAGCACTTGACATTTGCCAACCTCTCCCAGTGCCACCAACCCAGCTGCTGTAAGCCCACTGACCGTGAATCGCTCCCAATCTTTATCGATACAGAATCCTAAAGAATCTTTTTTTTTACTATTTTCAAAGGCACAGTACTCTCAGTTCCATAATACCCATAAAAACTATACTCCACAACACTCCCACTTCACTATAAATATTTCTTAATGCTGAGGAAAATCAAAGAGTATTTCCACTTATTAAAAATACTTCAAAGATTAAAAATATCTGGCTCACCCTTTTTAGTGGGCCGGGGATCAAAAACCAACTCCACAGGATTTTTATAGTGGTATTTCATTGTCTTTTTTTTTTATCATGAAAAGTGGGATGTTGTGTTCTGGCACCTTAAGAAAATCAGTGAAACGTTGACCCACTGAAAATACTCCATAACAAGGTGTCCCGCTGTAAGCCATATTTAAAAAATCTCTACTACAGAGCAGTAAGACAGTAAAACATTTACTCTAAGAAACTGGGGGTGTGTTTCCCCCAAGTTAATCTTTACTAATAAAGAAAAGCAAAATTTTAGCTTTTTCTACATACCTTAATTAGAATTGAGATTAAAGATTATTCATATTTACACACACGCTGTACATGAAATATGAACGTGTATATTGACAAAGAGGGGAATGCTCCATTGAATCATCAAATCCAGTTCACTTTATAAACCAATAATGTATTTCTCTAGCGTTCACTATGTTGTTGTGGTAGTTGTTAGGTGCTGCCAAGTCGGGTCCGAAATCTTTGTAACTCCACAGGAATTTTTCAGACTGTCACTTTGTTAGTCAATAAACGTAAGGCTAACTTATACTCAAGATGTTTCTGAAGACAGTCTTTATGATGAACATCCAGTTAGGAAAGTTATAAAGATGATCTGGTGCATTAATATGGAATGAAGACCCCTGAAGCATATGCAGAATAATTATATAGTGACTTAAAAGTAAAAAAGAAGCACAGATGGGATGACTGAAGAGTTATACAATGTTGCACAAACCATAGACTGTGCCATCAAATAAGATTGTATTTTACAATACATATGATACACAGATTCACATGAATACAAAAGACAGACTATGACATGACCACGTACAAAGGCCTGTGTTTGAGGTTCAGTGAATAAGAAGTGATTAGTTTGAGTGTTTTGGTACCAACAGCACAGGCCGTGGCAGAGCCTGAGAGCTTAAGAGGACCACCTCTGTGATGCAATGTGTCATTTTTGTGAGTGTCATCTGTTATGTTTCATGAGAAACTTTACAGTAAAGGTAGCAAATTCTCATTCTCATGAATTTTCACATTCATATTCTCATAACTTTTTACATTAACTTTATAATCTAGGTTCCAAAAATCAGGCACCGAGTCTATTTACCCATTAGGTATAACAGTTAAGACAATACTGAAAGCACTGATACCTTATTACTGTAAGCAGAAATAATCACAAATGTATGTCATGTCTCAAAAAATAAAGACCCCATCCCTTCTTTTGTTTATTTGAACCAAGATCTCACTTATGTAGCCCAGGCTGACCTCAAACTCATGACTCTCCTTCCTCAGCCTCTGGAGTAACAATATTACAGGTGTGAGCCACTATGGTGGCCAAGACCATTTTTTAATGATAAAGAAAAAGAGATAGGTCAGATAGCAAAGATCTTTTGTTGTTGTTGTTAGGTACCCTCGAGTCGGTATCCAACTCATAGGGACCCTCATAGGGTTTCCAATGGCTGACTTTTTCGGGATTTCCTTGGGAGTGGATTGCCAGGCCCTTCTCCCATTTTTGTGGTGCTGGGAATTGAACTTGGGACCTCAGAGACTACAGCACAGCACTCTACCAACTGAGCTAAATCCCAGCCCAGCAAAGATCTTAGAACATGGAAATTAATAGAGACCCCGAAGACATATTTACAAACTTTCGTTTAAATTACACATCTGTGTGTTTTCTATATATACATATATACATACATACATGAATAGATCTACGTAGTAAAATCATCTTATTTTTAAAATCTTTTCTGAAAAGCTCATAACCAAACCACAATCCAAATAAAATCCCTGGATAATGCTAGACAGTTTATCTAAGTGGGAAAAGCTTTAAAAGTTCACAAAGATTGCTACAGATGTGATAGTAATAAATTTTGTTTGATTTTGGGTTTTGGTTTTTTATGAGGTGCTGGGAGTCAAACCTACAGCCTTGTGCATGCTAAGAACACATTCTACCACTAACCTACACCCAGATCCTGGAAGAACTCTTATACAGATTACCTGAACAAAATTTAAGGGTGTGCTCAGGCCTAAAATTTAAGAGATGAACTAACGAAATGGCAGGTTACGTTTAAGGGATAATTATACCTCTAAGACCAAACTATAGAGCATTTTGGTAAAAATTATATCAGTACTTCAAACATATTAAATACGGTATTTGAAATGAGAAAGAAACTATGATCAGTCATCTTATGATGGCTAACATGGTTAAAGAAGAAAAAACAGAGCTTCTAAAGTGATGCATTTTGAGCATTTTCTTTTTTACTAGTCATTTGGTTTTCCTTTCAGGGGAGTCCACTCTCAAATGGATCATTACTGAACAATATTTAAAAGCAAACACATGAAGCATACTTCTTTTGGCCAATAGCAAAGATCTTACTGTAGTGTGTACTAGAATGTGGTAGAGATTTTCATTCTTACGCATATAAACTGTCCATGCAATGCCTTGGCAAGTTTCTAAATATCTTTCTTCACTTCTAATAGGGCTAAAAAGATCTATTATTTGTTGCCAGGGTTTCTTGGCCCTTACCCAAGGCAAGATGACCTTGTCCTTGAATAAAACAATAGGATATTGCTTCCTCTCGGCCTCTCTGTGAGCAAGCACAGAGGAAAACCTCCCCAAGAGATAAGTTTATTTCATCGCAGGAAATGTATCTGTCATAATAGACAAAATAAAGATCAGATAAAGAAGAGGTGGAGTCTTAACCCCCAAGAAAGGACATAACTCAGAGTCTATAATTAGTGCTGGTGCTGTTTTTTCTACATTGTTAAGGAAAATGCATCAATCAAATTATATTAGAGACAACTCTCCCCAGCGCATACAGACAAGGTCAAAGTATCACGGAAACATAAAAGCAATGTGTAAAGAGTTCGAGTTTTCTGAAATCTGATCTAGTTGTAGACAGTGGGCAGGAAGTGGAGAAAGTAGCTCCACTACCTTGCTGGATCTCCAAATCGCAGTTCTTAACTGGTCAGGTATCCTGACAACATCGTTGCAAGCGCCTATCTTGACCTGCTCTATCGAACACAACCCACTCCACAGTGATGGCTTTGCTGTTCCTCATCGCCTTCTGTATTCTCATATTCTTCTGCATCTCCTTGCCTTGGGCCTTTACATCTTATTCTTCATGCTTTGAAAAGCTTTCTCTGTTCCATACTCCGAAGAGCTGAAAAACAGCTTCCAATTCCCCCTATATCCTTAACCCATGGACCACGGAAGGGGGAGAACAACTTCAAGATCGGCTCTCTCATCTACCTGTACAGACCAAACCTATTTCTAAGCACCAATGAGAAGAATTAATGGAAGTGGACATTACATATCTGCTGTTATTGAGATATAGCAGAGATAAGAATGAAGAGACAAGGAAGAAGTCAAAGTCAAACAAAAAGCACTGCAAGCTGAGAAATGGGAAGGAAGTAGAAAATGCACCTGATGTGCGTATTCCAACTGGCTTATCCTGAATTTAAAAAGCATAGCTGGTGTGTGTGTGGGGGGGGTAACTGTAAAAGGGGAATATTATAGATGACAGAGGGCTTTTAAATCACCAACAGGAGTGCAGACAGGATGGTGAAGTACTATTACACCCTTCTAGGTGAAATGACGCAGCTGATGCCTACGGTTACACACAAGTCCTGACCTGTGTCGACTAACATCCGCCATGGTCATGAGTTACAGCTGGGCTCCAGGACACATTCAGGCTTTGCTGGGGCAGAAACGAGAGGTGGAAGAGCAAGGATCAGGGCATCCAGGGGGTCACAGGTGGCCACGGCCAGGCAGTCAGAAGCTTCAAAGAGAAGGGGCTGAGGAAGGTGAGGCGTGAAGTTTATGTTTAAAGAGTGAAGCTGCAGGCCAGGCACGGTGGCTCATTCCTACGCTCCTAGAGTCCCAGCGACCCAGAAGCCTGAGGATCCCTTGAGCCCAGGAACTCAGGACCAGTCTGGCAACACAATGGGACCTCATCTCAAAGAAGAAAAGAAAAGAAAAAAAAAAGAAAAAAGAGTTGGTCCTCTGAATCTGCTGGTCCCCATCTGTGCCTTAAGCCAAGAGTGTGAAAGAGCTAAGCTAAGCAGTGAAAAGGAGAAGGCACGTGGCAGAGGCCAGATACAGACAGGCTGGAGGAGGAAGGAACTGGGCTACAGGACACCCTTTCCTGACCATTCCCGCTCAAGCCTCAAGGTGATTCAAAAAACATAAATGCACCACCTAACTGAGCCAAGCAACACAAAGTCTTATAAGATAATTATGATCACAATATTGTTGCTCTTCTATATTGACAGTGGTCAGAATGTTGCACGTGCCAAGAAAAGGAGAGTAGTGGGGGGGGAAGCAAGCACTTTCTTCCAAGTTGTGTAGTCCACCAGCTCAGACCAGCAACTGCAATGAAGTACTTTATAAACCTAATTTAGACTAAATCTGGACACGTAAGGGAGGTAACATAAGTCTGTGGCTAAAGCCAAGGCTATGAAATTTTAACAACATGGGCTCCAATGATGGCTGACAAGTAATATGGCTAATGAGGAATATGTCTTTGGGAAAACTTATTTTTTTACAGTTTCTACATCTTTCTTAAGAGGTTTGTCGTAGGAATTAAGTCAGATGATATGCACTATGGTGCCTGCAACACAATAAATTGTAGCCATGCAATTACTCCCTCCATTTAAGTTAGGCATTTCTTCATGTGTACCACCTTTTGTAACTATTATTTAATCATGACTTGAGATGTGATTTAGCTAAGTATAGCACACTGTATACAACAATAATTTCTATAAAATGTAAAACTGGAAATCAAGCTACCAGTTTGATAGCATCAAATGCATTTAAAAGTGATCTAGTTTAAAAAGTTATAAAGTATCAAAGACATTTCAAATTGTGGAATTAAAGAAAAAGCTGGAAAAGCAAGTGAAGAGACTTTTGCTTGCTTGTTTGTTTGTTTGTAGCACAATCTCACCACACGGACCAGGCTAGCCTGGAACTCGCAATCCTCCTGCCCAGGATCATCTGCTGGAATCACAGGTGCGTCCCACCACGCCTAGCCTGAGTAAAGAGATTTATGCTATCTCAACATCTTCTCCAACTTTTGGAACCTATAAAACTTTCTATTCAGGCAACGCTGATTTGCAGCTTGTATAATTAGTGGTCCATGGAAGTCTTTTGGAAAATGTAGATATACAATGGGCTGGGATTTAGCTCAGTTGGTAGAGCGCTGAGCTGCAGTCTCTGAGGTCCCGAGTTCAATTCCCAGCACTGCAAAAATGGGAGAAGGGCCTGGCAATCCACTCCCAAGGCAATCCCGAAACACTCAGCCATTGAAAACCCTATGAGGGTCGCTATGAGTCAGAGACCGACTCGATGGCACCTAACAACAAGATATACAATAAATTTCTGAAATGTTAACAATCTCCTTTTATTTTCAAAAACCCACAAGATTTTAATATTCACAAAAATCACAAGATTCCTCTGAAAACCAACTGAAAACCACGAAATGATTACAAAAACACGCACAGTGCTTGTGTATTTCTGGTGATTCATCTTCCTATTATCCACTGGCCATACAGAAAGACAGAAAGGAGGTATGGTAAAATATATAAAACTCACAATATTAAAGGCTTAAACGAGACCTCTCTTATCCAAAAACCCAACTACATGAGAAAGTCCACGGTACTTACTGTACACCTGTTATGTGCCCCTAAGATGAGTGCTATGAAAATAAAGACGGTAAGCCCGTAAGATTAAAAGATCCTGACAATATAAGGCAACTGAGTTTCCCACTTGTACCCACCTGCAGCAACAACAAAAAAGCCTCCCTAAATTTAATATTTTTATTTTTTAGTGCCACACTCTCTTCCGTAGTCCAAGAAGCAAAGCCACCGAAAGAGCCACAGACTTTGTGAAGAAGTTAAACCAGAACTGTTAGTACATCTGACTGGTTTGGCGCTGGCAGAGGCGGATTCTCCCAGGAGGAAGGAGGAGCCACGCCCTCATTTTTACTCAAACACTGTCGCCTGAGTCACCTATCACATAAGGCCAGAGTAATTTTCTACCACTCAGCTCCCCATGCCTCACTGGCATCCCAAAGTCTGGTTTATTAAAACAGCAAGGTCTATCGGAACAAGTAATAGCGGGATCCTGGGACCATGGGCAGCCAACTCTACTGCACAGGACCCACTGAGGTGGCATACTCTAGTATTTCAATTTCTAATGAGAGGAGAGTGTCATGGGAAGTATCATTCCCATGTTTTCTATAAATCACATGATCCAAAGTTATTTGACAGCCAGTGTGACTTCTGTCACAATATTACCTTAAGTTTTAGTGGGATAATAAAGCACTCATCAGCAACCAAATATGCTTACAGAATAAGCCGCCAGGCCCGCTGGTTTATACACTATTTGGTGGTATCTATCCCAAAGGCTCTTGCTTTCATAAAGCTAATAAAATTTTTCCTTCCTCTATGAGTAGTTTTAATGATTTTCTTCATTAAATTCATATTATTGGTAATTAAAATGTGGCATTCTTTCCACTTTGAGAAAGGATATATGAAAAGGCCTCAGGTTTAAGGTAGGGTTTTTTGTGGTTGTTTTTTGTTTTAAATGAGACAGGGTCTCACTGTGTTGCCCAGGTTGGCCTTGAACTGGTGATTCTTCTGTTTCAGCCTCTCAAGCGCTGGGATTCCAGGCATGCACCACCGCACCCGGCTCAAACTTTTATTTCTAGGTTCCCCCAAGCACACTCTTACCTGATACCCTCACTGGAAAAATCACAACCACAGGGGGCTTACCTCCAAAGACCTGCTGCTAAAATCAAACCACAGTGGATGGAAGTTCTCTACAACTTTTCCTGCTAATGAAATGAAGAAGGCTGGTCCTTTTTTGGAGCTGACCTGGCGAGATTTAATTAGAGAACCATGAAGAGGAGGAGGACCTGGCTGGGAGGAGCTGGGCTGAAGGGCAATGTCACCACATGCCATCAACACATGCCACCAACACAGGTGTGGCCTCGGGGACCCCTAGGGGAGGCGCTGCCTTGGGGTGTCTTCATCTAAGGAACCCTCTTGTACTCGGTTAACAATTTTGTTCCTAACACCAAACAAAATTGAACTACACTAATAAACCTGAGCACCTAAATACTCTAAATTCATGGCCTTCTACAAATTTCCATGGCTTCAGCGATTTCTACCCATTTTTGAAGCTTCACAACTCATCCTTTTTTAGAACAAATAAAAGACAACTCTTGTACCCTCATGTAATACCTACTGGGTCGATGATATGTGAGCACACACTTCTTAGATACTTAGGCTTCTAGATAAGCTGGCTAAGTTTCTGGGCTGGCATTTTGGGATTTTATGTTTGTGTCAACGTCGAGAACTGGCGTGACAGCAGAAAACTTGCACCAGGGTGACACAGACATGGCACCCAGAGAGCTCCCGTTCCTGGAGCAGGAAGCTCTGATCTGGGGCTGGGCAGAGAAAAGTGCTTCTCACCACCAGCAGCCACTGCCTGTGGGATTTCGGCAAGACAATCACACAGCTGACTCATGGGATCAATTATAAAGAAGCTGAAATTTCTTGTGTGGCATTAAAAAAATAACTCTGTGCTTTCATCACCGATTACCACGTTAAGAAGTCGGATGAGTCCCACTGACCATTTCATTACCAGATCAATAACCGAAGCTCTCTTCCCACACTAAAACCCACACGTGAATTCCTCACCACAGATTTCCATCATCTTTTATTAAATTCAACCAAAAAAAATACTGGGTTTCTAAAACTATACAGGTATAAGTTAGAGCTGAATTGTCAAGCGTTAGTTTCTGATGATTAAAATCAGCTGTCCGATATTTCTCAATTTTAGCCGTCTGGCTTTAAATGAATTGGTTTTGCTTCCGATTTTTAGAAATCACAGCAAAACTGGAAGAGCAGGCCAGCTGTAACTCACCTCCCTCCCCCAGCAGAACATTCTACCCTCTCAAACCCTGGCTTCCCTGAGGAGACAGAGCCACGATCCCCATTGTAAGGCGGCTCTGGGTGACGTGCTCCCCAAGCCAGGGCCGCGCCTGCGATACTTACGGAGTCCTTCTCCTGCGGGCCCAGAACTCCATGGTTAGCAGGGGCTGCCAGTGGTTTCATAATGAAGAAACATATGCTGAACTGAATTTACACATCGTGTGCCAATCTCTCACGATGGCAAGTCACCCTCTACAGCATGAAATTAAAAGGAAAAGGGAGGAAAAAGAGGGAGGAGGGAAAAGCAGGCTGCAGCTGGAAGTGTCACTACTGGGAGGCTCAAAAAACCCTTCACACTTGTAGCCCAGAAAAGGAATCCGAACAACGGTGCTCGGCTCCATTTTTATCACGCTGAAACTCTAACCCTCGGAGGCTGTGACAAGACTGAGAAATCCCCACACAGCCTTCAGTCTTCTGAGAGAACAAGATCATCTCTGAGGCTGAAGACCAAGAGTCAAGAGAAAAGAAGGAGGGGAGGAAGAAAAAAAAAAAAGCTAAAATGGCTGACTGCACACACACTCCCCTCAAAAAGGCTTAATACGGAATCATATTAGCCAGAGCCGTATAGGAGCCAGTCTCCAGCATCCAGCCAAGCATTGTTAACACTCTTCTTTCATTTGCAATCACACATGCGGACCCCTCCGAGCAAGAAAAAAAGAGAAAAGAAAAAGGGAAAAAACCAGGGCAGAGCGTGTGAATCGGGACCTCCTCCCTAGCTGCTAATGATGCTGACAGAGTAGTGACCAGGGATCTCTGTCCCACTCCACTAACCAAGTTTGCACAATTAATCTTAGCAGCGTGACACTGATGGACATTTAATTTAATGATGTCTGTCCCTCACACTCAACACAAGCATGCCTGCTAGCAATAGAGTCACTAACAGAGACACAGCACATGCACACACACACAATCTCAAGAATCATGAGTCTGAATGCAATACACCGATATAATTACATTATTGTGCTTACTTTGGAGGACCATGGCTGCAGGCAGTTGGCATAGCAACGCACAAGGAAAGCCATTTCCTGGGTAGAGAGAAAGCTTCCTTTTCTAAATAAAAAATTCCTCTTAGGAAACAAACGGCATTGCTGCTCCCTGCAGAAAGCAAGACACTGTAGGCTGTCTCTTAACCTGCGAGGCTCACACTCGATGCAGAGCTAGTGATGTAAGTGGATTTCTCGCGCCCTCCCTCTCTCTATACACACTGAAATATTCAGCTCAAACGGTCCACACATTCCTTAAGGCTCGCCCCCTCCTCTACTTCACCATTTCACTCATTAAGGTAGCGATGGACAATTCAGATAAAGTAGCAAGCTCTTGCCTGTATTATATCAGCGGCTGTAGGTTAAGCAAGTCTCAGAGGGACGGAATCCATTGATTGCTGACTCCAAATAATATCACTGAAGACAGGGTGGGAAAACGGAGCAAGGACTTACTTGAACAGCTTTGAACTAAAATATGATTTTTCACCAAGGTGGGGATAAAGGAATCAGTGTGACCTCTACCCAATCCTCAAGTACTGTTGTGCTACCGTATGCAAGGATCCACCAAAAATTTACAAAATATAGACTTAGCAAGCTCGATGTAAATTTAGAAGAGGTGATTTTCACAAACACACATACACACAGACACATACACGCTCCAGAGTTATATGTACTGTCTTGCATATAATATTAAAATAAACCCACTTGGGTTTTGTGGGGTTTTTTTTTTTTTTTGTCAGTTGATTGGTTGGTTTTTATTCAGTTTTTTAAGGCAAACCAAACTTCGAAAGGTAGAAAGTTAAAATTTAAATGAGGATACAGTATTCTACCATAAACTCTTAATTTCACCTAGGTATACAGGCTTATTTGAAAGACAGCATTAAACTTGAGAAGGAATAAAGACACTTACTCACTGAGACACTGCCCAGTTTCTACCAATCAGATCTACCTATAAATGGTATGTAGAATAGAAAATAGATATGGAAAATCTGGCACCTTTAACAATGGACTTTAGAACTGTCAATGCTTGCTGTCTTGTGCTTCTTATCCATCTTAGGGCTGCACTCCTCTTTCTTTGTTTTTGAGATAGAGTCTAGCTATGTGGTTCTGGCAGCCTGGAACTCACTATGTAACCCATGCTGGCCTTGAACTCATGACAATCCTCCTGCCTCCCAAGTGCTGGGATTATAGATGTGTGCCACTGTGCCCAGTCTCATCCTATCCTCTTCTTCCTCTTCTTCTCTAATGGCAATCATCTTCTCTAACAGTGATTTTAGATCCTCTCTCAACCCATCCCCACCCTCTTCCTTACAATTCTAGCACCCATTATCCCTCTTCTCCACATAGATGTAACACCCCCCACACACACAGCCAGAGGCCCTCTGCATCAGCGTTTAAGTGTCTGTGTCTCCCCAATCTCAAAGGCAAAACAAAACTGGAAATCTTCCCTGGAGTTCATGTTTTTCTATGGCTATAGTCTTACCTCTTCCCCACCCTTCACAGCCAAATCTCTCAAGAATTACCTGTTTTGACTTTCACTGTTTCCCCAGCCCATGCATTAGGCAAATGAAGGACCACTGCGATACCACTACATTATTTATACATATGAATGATCCTTAACATGTCTCAATGTTCTATCCATCACAACACGCTAATTAAATCTTCCAATTTTTCTCCTGTTTAGGCTTTTCCTCATATCTGCTGTTACACTCCCACTCCAACCATCACTTGTTGCCTTAAGAACCACAAAAATCTCCTTAATCCACTGTGTGGAGTCAATTCTAACCGTATCCACTCATTTACCTTACTGCTTCGTGGGAACTTCTAAAAACTGAAATCTAATCATTTAATCTTCATCCGCAGTGCCCCTTTTACAAATTAAAACACTCCAGTATGCCTAGCATAAAGACTAAAATCCCTGTCACAGTATGTAAGATTTGCACACTTTCCAGATTTACACCATGCTTACACTCACTCTCTGCACCCAGGCCACCTAGGCTGCTCTTACTTCCTTGGTGGGCAAAAGGGATTTTGTACATGTTCTTTCCTCTACCTGAAACTCAACTACCTCCCTTTCCTGCCTCCACCCTCAAAAGAACAAGAACAAAACAAAACAAAAACCCCTATACTGCTGAGATGCTCTCACAGGGTTATCAGAATAGTGTTGACCTCTTCACTGAAGAGGTATGATTTCAGATTTTGCCATGATATTATTTAAGCAGCTGGTCTGCCTCCCCCATGCACTCGAATGCCCACCATGGTTGGCACCACGTCTGTTTATGTGAAAGACCATATATGGAGCACCAACCACGATCCATACTGAAGGCACCTAAATTTTGTTGAATGAAATTTTCATTGATTAGGAATGTACACCGGCAAGACCATACGTGACTTCAAGACTACATCTGTCAAAATCCCAAATAGTTTTCTGTAACGGACGTAATAAAAGCAAATGGCATCAAAAGCAGGAAACAACCCAATCAAAAGGAAGAATGGACAGGTGAATGTGTAAATAAAATGTGGTATGTAGGCACGATGGGACATCGTTCAGTCTTAAAAATGAATGATCCTGTTATGTGCTACAATGTAAAATAAGCCCTGAAGCCAGCAGGCTGAGTGAAATAAGCCAGCCACAAAACAACAAAGCTACAGTTCCACTGGGCTGGGACTTAGCTCAGTTGGTAGAGCACTGCGCTGCAGTCTCTGAGGTCCTGAGTTCAATTCCCAGCACCACAAAAATGGGAGAAGGACCTGACAATCCACTCCCAAGGCAATCCCGAAACAGCCATTGAAAATCCTATGAGGGTCGCTATGAGTCGGGTACCGACTTGACAGCACCTAACAACACCAACAACACCAGTTCCACTACCCTAGGTACCTAGAGTAGCCAAGCTCTTAGAGAAAACAATGGTAGTTGCAAAGTGCTTCCAGGAGACATGGGGAGCTAGTGGTTAGTGAGTATGGAGTTTTAGTTTGGAAGATGAAAGAAGTTCTAGAGATGGATGATGATAATGGCTGCCCCAAAATGGGAAGGGACCTAAATGTCATTGAACTATATACTTAAGAATATTTAAAAGGGCAAACTTTAATGTTACGTATATGTTATCTGGATAAGAAAAGTAAAATGACAACTTGAGGACTAGACAATCAGCTTCCACAGCTTCCATTTAGCCCAAGTCCCAAAATGTCCACGTGCCAAATGGTTCTTCTCTCAATTTAAGTCCTTAAGTAGCCCACGCTGGTGTCTGACCTTGGATGTGAAGGTTTCCCACTGCCTGCCTGTCTCTGGAAAAATGTGTCACTTCTCTCAAGAAGGAAACTAACCTAATCGGGGAACCTGAGAGATGAAGTAAGAAAATCACACAACCTCAGGCACTGATACTTTTCTGTGCTGAGACTTGGCGCGATCTCTCTTCACAGCCTGGCTCCGTGCCTACAACCTACATACCTTAAAACTCAGGACTGTAGTACTGAAATGTTATTACCTACCCTATCTTACACAGTGAAATCCAACTATGCCAGGTTATAACATGTCAAACACTAGTTAAGGAATAAAATAAAAACTCAAGATTAAGGAGAATGCTGTATTATAGATTTTACATAAGCAAGAATAAACACACTTGCCTGGAGGCAGTCCTAATTGCTTATCTTCACCCCATTCCTCAACCATCTAGATTGAGAAAGTAGCATTAAATAAACACAGCTAAAAACACCTGTTCACAACTTTCTGCCCTGTGTCAAGACCATCTAAAAACTTCCAAATCTCAGTAACAATATTCTCAAAAGATACACATCGCATTGTTCAGGAAACTACTCAGTGCAAAGGCTATCCATACTAATTTAATACTCCTGTATTCCTTCATGCTTTCCCCCCCTGAAGTATTCACTTTTTAACGACCTTACAATTGAGAAAATAGTTTCTTCCTCTCGGTAACTACAAATCATATTTAGAACTTATATGATACTTATCCATAGATCTCAATCTGCTTTACAAATATTTAAACTTCATCAAAATCCAAGAGATGCAAGAAAACAATGTATTTATCTTTCATTAGAAAAATAATGTATAAGATTATAAAGTTAGAAATTTAGAAGAATACAAAACAGAGCCGTCTAGTTTTCTAATACCACTCTACCTCACTTAGTAGTGATATACTGATTTCTTCTTTCTTCTCCCTACCCAAGAATAAAACTTACACAAGCTGGGGAAAACTTGTGGGTGAAATAAGAAGTTATTCTTTCATATCTGGAAACAAAACATTTTACAACTTCAACTCCTAGTATTTTATTGTTCCCCAAATAAATGATACTTTAAAATGCCATTTTCTATATGAATATATCAAACTAATTAAGCACAAAAGCCAATGCAAAATAAAGTATGATCGGGAGTTTTACTCCCCCACTGGTACTATATACCTTTCAAAAAGAAAAATTAATTATCACACAAACTCTTTATACATTAACTCGATCCTACATTCTCACTTAAACTGTTTCATCCTTGGGTGTACTTCTGACAGGTCCTCCTCATACCCGACCCAAAGCACTCGTAGATCTATAATCTATAAAACAGTACTTCAGGCTCATTATTAAAAATACTTTAATTATGAGAAAAAATATGAACGAAACCAACACATTGCCTGACATCTAGAGTAAATGAAAGAGCTGAGTTAAATCTAAATGCAGGCATTAGAAATCCTGAAATCTGGGCACAGTGGTGCACGCCTATAAAGCCAATGATTTGGGAGGCAGAAAGATCACAAGTTTGAGGCCACAGTCAGGCAGCCTATACAATTTAGCAAGACCCTGTCTCAAAATAAAAAATGGGCTGGGGCTGCAGCCCAGGGGTAGAGCACTTGCAAAGTATGTGTGAGGACCTGGGTTCAATCCCCAAGTACAGAGAAAGGAAAGGGGTGAGGGGGGAGAAAGAGAAAGAAACAAAGAAAGAGGGAGGGGCGTGGAGGGAAGGAATCTGTGACTTGGATTAATATTCAGTATCAGAAAGACCTCATGTATTCCACCCAGATATACTCCAAAAAAAAATGTTAGGCTGTTTCTCTCTTTAGTGAATAAAGATTCCAGACAGAAAGCTGTTTATGTTGCATCTGCTGCATAATTGGAAAATTAATGTAGCCACCTACCCATAATAAGTATGCTCAATATTCATACAAAGCACAGAGAAAGGAAAGATTAAAAAGATGACATGATAGGAAGACGTGCAGAAAAGCAAACAGAGGAAGCCTGTAAGTCAGTGAGAAATTCCAACACAGGGCTTTCATAAATGCACTTGTTTGAAAAATGTGCAGACTTTAACAGTGAATTAAAGTTTACCCCTTTCCCAAGTACCTATTCTAAGAAAGTCTAGCCCTCACCCTGCAACATCCAAGGTTCCCAAGATGGAGCCCTTCAACACTGCCTGAGACTCATTTCAATGCCTTTTCTAGGGGCATGGGCTTCAGACAGGACCTCCTACTCTATTTCATGAAGCAACATTCCAAAGGCAATGAATTACACCTTTATTATTAATTTGTCATGTATTATATTCCCTTGTGATCAACACTCATGGACAAGCACAAGGAACTGTTAATTACCCTTCTGTATATTTAACAAAACCAGGAAATACAACATTACAAACTGGAATATAAGTTAGCTGAACTCAGGGACTATCCAACAGTTTGATATTTTCAGTGATGTATTATGCTTTGTCCCTAGAACATGACACACAGTAATTGTTCAAACAAATAACAAATGCATAAGTGACTCTATTTAAACTTCAGAAGTAACCTGTGAAATATGGTTATGTTGGGTAACTACAAAATATGTCTACCTTATTAATTGGCAAAATGAGGGGCTTTAAATAACTTGAGAGGTAAAAAAGAGTAGGCTAAAACTCTGTGCTATCTAAATGTCACTTGCACAGTACAAAATTCTGGAGTTGAAGCTTGAAGAACAATTCCGAAAAGAATGGAAGGTGATAGAGGTTATCTGCAAAACTTAGCTAGCCAAAAGCTCTACAGGAGACAATATACAATTCCTAAACATCTTGATGTAATCCCAGGTTATATTGTCAAACATATGATGACCCCAGCAATGAAGATAGGAAGTTCAGGTGTAATCAACACTCCAGGGTTCTGCAGGACCTTAGGTAATTCATAGCAACCAATTCTGAACATCGTAAGTAAACGCTGTGTTCTAATTGCAGAAAACCTAGATGACAAGGCATTTAGGAAAACTGTAAGCAGCTCGGTATGTTTAATATAGAGAACAAGCTTGGAGGGGGGGGGAATTTTAAAATATCTGAATCAGTTATATTGAAATGGAATATGAATATTCATTGGTATTACTTTAAAAGAGATCTAGAAGCATGAATTATGGAGAGACAGGTTTCAGCTAAACATATGGAAGAGCTTTGGGTTTTTATTTTTCCGGTACTGGCGGTGGTGAACCCAGGCCTCATGCACATTTTGCAAGTGCTCTACCACTGCCATGCATCTCCAGTCTCATTTTTACTTTTCACCTTGAGACAGGGGTCTCGCTAAGTTATGCCAGTTGCCTCTGGCCTTTTACATATGATCCTCCTGCCTCCTCCCTCGTCGCTGGGATTCCAGGTGTGCACCACTGAGCACCTGGCTCTTTTGTTTTGTTTTCCTTCCTTCCTTTTCTTTTTTAGATAGGGTCTGATATATTGCCCAGGCTGGCCTTGAAATCAGGTTCAAGCAATCCTCCTGCCTCAGCCTCCTGAGTAGCTGGGGCAAAAGGCGTGTACACCACTATGTCCAGCTTATGGAAGAGCTTAATAATTTTCCCTGTCCTGTAAAAAATATTAACCGCTATGATTTAGTAAGTTCTTACTTTGTAACAGGCATTGAGGTGTACAAGTTTGACACACATTATATAAAGGATTCTCAGATACCAGCATTCACTGTAATTAGAAATTTTAAAGTAGAGGCTGAATGTCCGTGATTTTATAGAAAAAATAAATAAATTGCATTAACTGGTTCAACTGGGAGGTTCTTAACAATCACTTTCATGTTCTTAAGGTGATCTTAGCTAACCCGGCTGTTATCAAACATCAGCTAGTAGCCAAATGGAAGTGGAAAGGATGATATGATATAGAATGCTACAGAAAGAGCGATCTTATTAAATGGAAAGGAATCCACCTTGGGATAAAACTTCCAGATAGTAATTATCCTTTATCATGAGATTTTTTTTTTCTATTTTGGCAGTGGAAAGGGAATATTAAAAGATTCTTTCTTTTAAAAATTGATAGTGATCATTGGACAATAGATGTTTTTCTTTTTAACATCTTAACTTGAAAAATTAAAAATTGCCAAACTTAGAAAACGGTAAGGTGATTTTCTTAAGCAATAATTTGAATTAAATAAAAATTATATTTAAATAGACAGGTTTTTAACAGATTTTTTACCCTCTTAAAGTCTCCATTTTTTTCAACATTCTTAAATATCACCAAAATACTTTCAATATTTTCTGGTAGAGGAGCAAGAAATTTTATGAGTGATATTTAAAAATTGTGACTAATTTTAGACAACTGTAAGTGGCTCCAGTTCATTAAAGAATCATACCTATAAAAGGTCTGTTAACAAGATGTTTTCTTTCCTTATTATAAAGTTAGTGGCCAACATTTGAAAATACGCTGATTTCACAGTCATCACTTTGTCATGAAATGGTACTATATTTACCACTGAAAACCCATTTCTGTATCGGAATGAAACAAGAAAGATCAAAAAGGGAAAGGGAAAGAAAGAAAGTTGTACCATGTTGATGGTCCTAAAAGGAAAACACTCACTTGGAACAAAAAGCTGACAAACTGACCAAAGCCTATCATCCCACACCTCAGCCACTGCTTCTTCCCACTGGACAGTCAACACTCCAGCCTACTTCTTCAAAAAGATACATAAGTAAAGGGCATCTAAAGAAGTTGAATTATTTATCTCCTTTAGATCAAATTTCAATTTTAAATAGGGTAAGAAGCAATGTATATTAAACTCATTTTTAAAAAATAATTTCAAAGATCAGGAATGGAAATGAGTCACGTCTGCGTGTGACTCTCTCCATACCATTTACGATCTGAGTGACCGTGAACAGTGAACATGTTACTTGATCTCTTTGGCCTTTGTGTGCTCATCTCCTAATGAGACAGAAACCATCATCTGGTGTTCAGAACCGCAGGTCGGTTTAACTGACACAATCTACAAGACAATGTCTAGCAGATTGGTACATCATAAACACTCAGTAAGGGTCAATTTTTTCCTTCCAAAATATTCTACAAAGTCTGATGCACTCAAGGTTTGCCCAACTCATTAGTTACCGTTATACAGACAGCTGATATCCTCATAGAGAATTGTTATTGAGTTGTTATCATTAGGTGCCGTCAAGTTGGGTCCGACTCACAGTGACCCTCATAGGGTTTTAATGTCTGATTGTTTCGAGAGCTGGTTGCCACGTCCTTCTCCCATTTTTGCGGTGTTAAGGATTGAACCCGGGTCTTCAGGAAGTGTGGAGCAGTGCTCTCCCAACTGAGCCAAACCCCAGCCGTCATTAATGAGGGTGGATCTATAATGCCAATCCTAAAAATATTAACTAGTCTGATCCAAAGATATCAACATATAACCATGATATCGCTGAGACCTATTTTGTGTTGTTCAAAAATTATAAACAAAATAGCATATGAGATAGTATCTGTTGTCAGGATACAAAACTCAACATATAAAAATCAGTAGCTTTTCTACATGCCAATAACGAACATGCTGAGAAAAGGAGTCAGGAAACCAATTCAATATAAAATAGCTTCAAAAGCAAGTAAAACAAAATACATAGGAATAAACCTAACAAAGGAGGTAAAAGATCTCTACAATGCAAACTAGGGAACACTGAAGAAAGAAACTGGCTGTATTACCAAAAATGGTCTACAGATTCAATCCAATCTCCACCAGAATCCCCATGACATTCTTCACAAAACTAGGGAAAAAAATTCTAAAATTTACCGGAAACACAAAAGACTCCAAACAGCTAAACAACCCTGAGCAAAAAGGGCAAGGCTGGAAGTATCAGAATACCCGATTTCAAATTACACTAAGAACCATAGTAACAAAAACAGCATGGCACTGGCAGAAAGACGGACATGGAGAGCAATGAAATAGAGTAGAGAACCTAGAAATAAACCCATACAGCCACAGACATCTGTTTCTTGACAAAACTGCCAAAAACATATGTTGGATAAAAGACAGCCTCTTCAACAAATGATGCTGGGAAGACTGCATATCCACATATAGAAGGAAACTAGATCCCTCTCTCTTATCCTGTACAAAAATCAATTATAAATGGATCAAAGGCCTTAATGTAAGACCTGAAACTTAGAAATTACTAGAGGAAAACACTTTACGATATAAGCATAGGCAAGGACTTCTGAACAGCAGGCCAGGAAACAATAGCACAAATAGACAAGTGAATCAAAATGCATGAAATTAAAATGCTGCACACAAAAGCAAACAACAGAGTTAAAGAGAGAGTCTACAGAATAGGAGAAAAATTTTGCCAGCTATTTATCTGACAAGGGATTAATACCCAAAATATATAAAGAACTCAAACAATGAACCACAAAAGAATAATCCTAACAATAAAAGGGCAAATGAGTTGGATAGTTCTCAAAAGAAGCAGCACAAAGGGCCAATATACACATGCAAAAATGTTCAACCTTAGCCATGAGGGAACTGCTACATTGAGATTCCATTTCACCTCAGTCAGAACGGCTATGAAGAAAACAATAACAAATGCTGGGAAAAGAAACCTTTATACAGTTGGTGGAAATGCAAATTAGTTCAGCCACTACAGGAATCATCTTAGAGTTTTCTCAAAGAACCAAAAATATAACTACCATATGACCCAGCAATATCACTCCTGATCTAAGTCACCATTCCAAGAGATACCCGCACAGCCTTGTTTACTGCAGCATTATTCATAACAGCCAAGATACGGAATCAACCCACATGTCCATCAATAGATGAATGGAAAAAGAAAACATGGTGTGTGTGTATGTATGTGTGTGTGTGCATATATATATACACACACATACACACAAATATATATACACACACAATTGGGGTTTTATTCAGCCACAGAGAAGAATGAAATTGTGGCACTTGCAAGAAAATGAAAGGTACTAAACATCATCATTTTAAACAAAATAATCAAGACTCAGAAAGATAAATATCACATGTTTTCTGTCATATGTGAAATCCAGATTAAAAAAAAAAAAGAGGAGGCATGAAAGTAAAAGGGGGACTCTCTGGGGAGAGGAAAGGGACCAGTGGGGTTGGGGACAAGAGAGGGCAATGGGGGGTAGATATGATCAAAATATATTATATACATGTATGGAAATGTGATAATAAAACCAATTTTGTAAAATTAATATACACTAATAATGAAAAAATATATACTAAATATATATTATCTCCTTTCAAAGACTCTATTGACTCTTCAGAAATTTTAGTTTTATATATTTGTTTTTGATGCTGGGAATTTAATCCAGCGCTTTGTGCATGCTAAGCATGAGCTCCACCACTGAGCTAGACCCCTGACTGGGATATTAATTATTAACAAAACATTTTCACTTCTAAACAACCTAATGTTTAGAAATAAATATCAAAATACATAAGTTTTCAAAGCGGTTCAAGAGCCTTCATTTTAAAAACCAATGATAGTAATTTGAAATGGAAGCATTCATTCCCCAGTGGGCACCACCCCCAAGGACAGAACTGTGTCTCTCCTTCTGCTGTAATCAAATATACTCTAGACAGGAAATGCTTCCAAGTGATCGTGCCTGGAAAATAATTAAAAATAGAAGGCTGTGTCTACATAGAAAATACTTTAAATGCCACATAATTTTTAAAATGTTTTCTCAAAAAAGAATTCAGCCTATTGATATGGCCGTAAGAGTTTAAGATGACAACATTCAATCTTCCTTCTCATAAATAAATGAACAAACAAACAAACAGGGCCCAAACCACACATCTAATTTCTTCTTCTCCTTAAAGGCTCTAAAAAGGCAAATGGAACATTTTAACTATTCATATTATTGTAATTATTCATATATATTCAGTTGTACTTAGGAACTATTAGTTACTACCACGCTGATACTTGAAAACCAAAGATAATATCAGAATATTTAAATGTATGTATCAGTTAACGGCGGTCTAGATGAATCACATTCATGTAAGATTATGTTTCCCGGGTAACATTTCACAATATTAATATGTAACCAAAAATCTATAGTGACATACACTGAAAAAGTGAGGTATTTGTTCATTTATTCACTCCACAATTGATCTCTGAGACTTTAAATGAAGTGACAAGAAATGAGAAATCACAAAAGAACTTCAGAAATCATCTTGGCCAGTTCAACAGTGTGCTAGACATAAGCAAAATCTAATGCTCATCATACAAAATGCTTACTGAAAAACACAAACATATAACAAAACCTATTTTCTTGAGGAGATGTGTTTAATAGGAAATAATGTTTTATTCTAGCACACAAAAATCTGTTAGATCAAAATATATAACCATTTAATCTAGTGCACTTTTGATATTAAAAACAAAAACAAATAGTAACCAGATATTAATACTGAACTCAAACTCCTAGAAAATACAGTATTTACAAAAAGGTAAAAATATAATATGAAGAAAATGAGGTGGTTATTTAAAGGGAAATTTTCTCTGGTAGAAAAGATGCACAAGCCATTTGTGTGGGGACTTCATTTCACCCAGGGAAGCCCACTCCCCCAAACATGAGGTGTGAAGACCAGTCTCCAGCCTCTTTCCAAAGGCAGCTCTATCCTCCCAGGTATTTTTTTTTTTTTGCTTTAGTAGCTGATTACTGCAGCACACAGGCTAAGTGATCAGCCATACTTTGTGATGACAAAGGAAATTAGCTACCAATGTCTTAACTCAGAACAAGCAGGTAGAAAAAGACTGAAGGCAGCATCTCTACTTGGACACAAAAGAGAAATGGGAGACAACAAAAAAAGAAAATGAGAGGTTCGAAGTACAGGTAACAAAGATAGAGAAGAATTCTAGAACTACGGTAAGAGGAGTCTGAAGAAGAAAGAAGTTTTAAACACATTTCTGGGTTAGTCTATTTTTGTATTTTCAAATGAAACAACTTGTAATAAATTAGATTATCCCGAAAATCAACTGTTTATAAGAGGATCATTGAAACTGTGGTGATAATCTTTCTGGGGAGAAGAGAAAAGAGGAAGGAAAACTAGTCTTACTGTACTGGTATAAGACTGAAAACCCAGTTTTAGATTACCCAACAGATACTTCATAGTTATAATCCTATCACTTCATTTATTTTTCTTTGTTAGTTTTTTGAGACAGGGTCTTGCTGTGCAGCCCTGGCTGTCCCAGAACCCAAGATCTTCCTGCCTCAGCCTCTCAAGGGCTGAGATTACAGGCATGCACCACCATGCCTGGCCATATCACATCCATGTTTGTGTAAAAATGTGAAATCTTTTACATGTTAGTATAAAACTCATTATTAACTAAAGAGGTAAAGGGAGTCAAAGAACTTTCTAGTGGGGGAAAAGGACTTCAAAAACAAGATTCCTAAAGGAGAAAAGACTCAAAATAAAAAATGTTAAGTAATGTAATTAAAAATATTTATCTAGCAACTACAAAATAGATTATTGGTAACCATCCCAAACAATTAACACACTTAATACACAATTATTTAATGTAAAGCATTTTGAAATTCTAATCTCATCCAAGTGTAGCTGGAGACATTCTCATTTCTTCTTAGGTTCTACAATGGAATTAAAACAGAAGAAAGAAATGAAAAGAAGGAAACAAAAAATCATTCAAAATCAAAAGGTCAGAGCAAAACTCAGGCACACAACCTGCATCTCTGCACTCAAGGGACCTGTGCTTGGTCGAACGCTCTGCTGACACCACATCCATAATCATTTTTAACAAGTGGCCTTATGTTTGTTTTAATTTTCATTGGACTTCACAAAATTACATAGCCAGATCTACATAAAGTAATGGAAAACTGTGTCATTTAAAGAGTCAGATGACACTAGATGCACATTTTGGGACTTGCCAGCCTCCCATGAGCCAGTTTCACAAAATCAATCAAGTTCTCCCTATCTGCCTGGCAGCATGGCACATGCCTATAATCCCATTAAAAAAAAATTTTTTTTTAAAGAGTGGCTGAGGGTACAGCTCAGTGATCACGCACTTGCCTAGCATGCATGAGGTTCAAACCCCTAACATGAAAAAAAAAATCTCCCCCTCACTCACCAATATACCATGAAAATAAAATCTGAAGAACCTTTGAACCAAATCTCTAAGAGGGTGGTCCGCAAAACTATGGTCTGAGAACTTCTGAGAATCCCCAAGGGATTAGAGCGTACACAAGGTCAAACTCTGTTCATCCTAATACTAAGGTATTATTTGCCATTTTCATGACCTCAACACTGAGGCTGGTGCACAATGAAGCCAGCTGACTTCTCGGCATACATACGGCAGCGGCATCACCAGCAGATGTGTGGGACGACTACTAACTGACCACTGCGCTCCTCTCCACCACACAGACAAAGCGGCAACAATTCTTACTAAAAGTCTCTTTAAGATTCATATGATAAAATGATAAGTATGAGAAAGCATTTTTGTTACATTCAAAGTATACTGGCTATCTTCAGGAAAAGCTGTATACAATCATTTGAGTTCTGAGTGGGAAGTAGCTCCTGCCATAGAACTCCATTTTTATTTGGAAAAACAAGTAACGGGAAAACGATGTTTATTCAGACTTGGATATCTGGCAGGTATTTTCTTTCCATGATTTTTATTTTGTCTTTTAAGAATTTTTTTTTTTAATTATTTCTTTTTGGTGCTGGAGATTGAACCCACAAGGCACACACTACCAAGGAGCTACATTCCCAGTCCTTATATTTTCTTGAAAAAGAACAAAGAGTTTTCCAATTGCAGGGAAACGGCTGACATTACTTTGTGAGTGAGTAGTAAAATACAAGTTTGGATTCTAGAAAATTTGTACCTAACACCATCAGCTTGACAGCTTCCTAATAACTAAGGCCTCTTATAAAGAGACCTGTGGTGATACCAACAAATGCAGTTTCTAATATTGTATGTTATTGTTAGGTGCCATCAAGTCAGGTCCAACTCACATCAACCCTATGTACAACAGATGAAATACTACCCAACACTGTGCCATGCCTGGCACTATGTCAGTGCTCCTCTGCTATTCATGGTTTTCAATGGCTGGCTGTTTTGGGAGTGGGCTGCCAGGTCCTCCTCCAAGCCTACAGCACCTGGTGTTCCCAGGTGGTCTCCCATCCAAGTACTAACCAGGCCCGGCTCTGCTTGGCTGCTGAGATCTGACGGGATCAGAGGCCAGGGTGGTATGGCATATTGTATAATGTACCAAAATTCAGGAGCCTTTTTAACTCAGTGACCAATGCATGACACCGTGAAGCCATGCATAAGCAGAAGAGCCATTCAATGTGCAAGGAAGACTAAGAGATTTTAATAAAAGAGAATCAGAAAAGTTCACTGACACAGTTTTACAATTCTCATTGCAACTAATCATGAAACCACAGCTTGTTTGAGTTTGGTATGGTACATCAAAGAAAATCCACAATTTAGTGTTTTTAAAAAATGTTAAACACTCTTCTCTTTCCAACTACTTTTCTGTGTGAGATTAGATTTTCTTCACACACCTTACATATTTCAACCAAAAGAGCATATCACAACAGATTGAACACAGAGATAGATACAAAAATCCAGCTGTCTTGTATTAGACCAAGTAGTAAACATTTGCAGAAGTAAAAAACACTATCACTCTTCTTATAATTTGTTTTACAAAATTGTTTGTTTTGTTTTGTTTTGCTTTGCTTTTGCTGGGTGAGGTGACTCACATCTGTAATCCCAGTGACCCCCAGAAGGCAGAAGCAGGAGGATTGCAAGTTCGAGGCCAGAGGCAGTTTGTATGATTTAGCAAGACACGCCTCAAAATAAAAGGTAAAAAAATGGGCTTTGGAGAACAGGCCACTGGTAAAGTGCCTGCAAAAGCATGCATGAGGTCCAGGTTCAACTCCACAGTACCGGGGGAGGGGGAAAAGTTAATTTTCCCTTAAAAGAACATTGATGTTAATGTGTAATGGGCTTATTGTTCTTTTTAAGTTGATGAATGAATACATTAAATTTTCTTGGTTAAATTTCTAATGTGGTAAATAACCTGATATAAACAACCCATTCATCAGCAAAAGCTCATCTGAACCCTCGAGAGGTTTTAGGAGTATAAGAGTCTTGAGATGGAGAAGTTTCAGAATTGCTACAACTAGAAAACTATCAGCCTCATTCCCTTGAAAGAATCCACAGTTACAACTGTCACTGGAGTTCCTATGATAAAAGTACCCACCCTAGAGGAACTGTGACTGACAATCCCCTTATAAAGTCAGCTGTTCTTGTCTAACCCAAGTTAGTATGTGCTAAATGTTAGGCAAAAGTTCACACTGAAGAGAAATAAAAGAACTGAAGTGCATGCCTGTGATCCCAGCCACTGGGAGGCTGAGGCAGGCAGCTGCATAGACGCAGCCTGAGCAACTTAGCATGACCCTGTCTCAACTAAAAATGAAATAAAAAGGGGATGGAGGTGCAGCTCTGTGGTAGAGCACTTGCCTAGCATGGTTGGGCGCTGGGTTCAACCTCCACCTGCAGTACTACATTTAAAAAAAAAAATAATAAACCTGAAGCTGCCAAGTGCTTATCAATTACACCAACTGTCGAGGCACCAACAGCATAAGGAATATGAAGGATGCCAAATATTCTTGACATCCCAGTTGAATGGAGATATGCTTATTTTATAAATAGACAAATGGCAAAAGAACCTTTCCTCAGTATTCCAAAATTCCTGATGATTCACCCATCTTATTTAATGCTTAGGTTTAAACTTTTTACAAAGAGAAGGGCAGGAAGTAGAAGTGTATGAAACGAAAATGTTGCATTTTGAGGTTTTAACGGCAAGAAACCCAAATGTCTTCTGAATTGTACCAAAAACACAAGTGACTGACTGATCATCACTGTTGTTCTCATGGATGTCTGAGTTGATTATTTTCTTTTTCATTCTCAAATATTTCTTACCTGAATTACTCCACTACTTATCCAAATCAGCAATTCACACTACAGATTTGGTTCGCTCTAATGTCTTACCATTTCTCCTCCAGACCAGGTATTCCAAATTCCATACCCAATTACTGTCTTCCACTTTAAATGAAGGAAGGACTTGGAGGGGCTGCTATCTGAGCCAATACTGTTGTTGTTAGGTGCTGTCAAGTCATGTCCAACTCATAGTGACCCTCATAGGGTTTTCAATGGCTGATTGTTTCAGGATTGTTTCGGGATTGCCTCGGGAGTGGATTGCCATGCCCTTCTCCCATGTCTGCAGTGCTGGAAATCAAACCTGGGACCTCAGAGACTGCAGAGCACCTCTCTACCAAATGAGCCAAATCCCAGTCGCAAACCAATAATGAGTTCCTCAGAAATTGCTCTAGTACAAATAATTACTGATTTATTAAGAGTTTCCCCACAATAGATTCTACAATTATTTTTTCAAAATACCTTTAAAATTATTTAGCCTATGTGTCAGCTTAATGATCACAAAGAATGCTAGGGACATCTGTGAAATGGACATGCTAAAGTCAGCCAAAAGTTCACTAATTATATATTTGCACTATCAAGTTGTACAATGAAAAATAGCTAAGAGGGTAAATTTAATGTTATGTGGTGTTTTAACCAAAAAAGAAAGGCCATTGAATAAAATATTTTAAACAGTTTAACTGTGTGTATATAAATAGTATCTCAATAAACTATTATTTAAAATGATAATACTAAGGGAGAGGTTTGTTGTTGTTTCTAAAAATCAAAGTTTGCTACTGAGGTGTAACAGGTAATGATTAAATTTTTTGAAAGAATAACAGAGAAATTTTATATCCATACATACGCAGAGCATTTAATAGGTATTTTTAATTGTGCTAATATAAATTAGAATATTTCCTGTTACAAATGATTTAAGACATAATGTATATAGAATCTAGTTTCATCCAGAGGTCAACAATATTATCTAGCTACTAATAATGTTTTAACACTGGATTCAAAACCAAGGGAACATTTCTCATTACCAGATATGCCAAACAGTGAAAACACAAAATTTATAAGTGATATTAATTATAAAAGGATCAAATAAGCAATGGTAGGAAATAGGTCTAAATACCAAAGAAGATTTTTCAAAAAAAGAGAGAGAGACTTCAAATCAGCACATAGTTCTAGTAAATCTTATGACAGGGAAAAAAAAAAAAAAAAAGGAAAGGAAAGGAAAGGAAAGAGGAGAGGAGAAGAGAAGAAAGGAAAGGAGAGGGAGGGAAGAAGAGAAAGAACATGGTAAGAAATGAAGTAGTCAAAGGATCTTTGGCTGTTGTGACTAAATGCTAAATTTTAGCCAAGTATATTTAAAACATGTACTGGCACAGAGAACTACATGTGTTCCCAATGAGAGGCAGGACAAAGTGACAGTGATCTTTTTGGCGAATAAATTGGTTGAAATATTGTATGACTTGCTACACAACACCCTTATTACTTTCCATTTCCAAGTGCAACCAGAAGATAGGTCCATTATGACATCAATACAAGCTTTCTTTCAAAATGGAATGAAAGAGGAGTAAATCCCAACAGACATGGGAGTTCTGTGGCAGAGATGATGTCATATATAAAAATAGACATCTTCCAACAGAAGCTGAAACTTGGGTAAACAGCACACTGCATACTGTTCTCAAGTGCCTTGCATGAATTTGCAATGCATGCTGTTAATAGCATGAGAAAAATCATTTTATGCTTTACATTATTTCTGATTTACATTTCAATGTCTATCCGTGGTCTACAGTGTAATTTCCCAATCCGTATAAATTAAATCAACATAAATAGCCGATTATAACTGCAAGAGAGAGAAACAGTCCCTCCAAAGCAAGGAGGTAAGACCACTGAAGCGGCTGTTAGCAGGCTGCATTTTGCCAGAAACCGCAGCAGATATGGCACAGTATTGTTATGTCCACCTATCGTTAAAAGACTTTTCCACAGGGAGCTTCCTCTGGGACTTTCAAAATGTAACATGATCTAGGTGAAGAGGAGCCACTAAGCCAGTTGATAATCAGCATGAAAAGCCAAGGATACATTCGACAGCTCTCACGGGAGAATCTCTAATGCAAATATAAAGCATCAGGCATGCATACAATACACAGTACCCAGCAAAATGTAGGGGGGAGGTTGTACATATCACTCCTCCCTACGCCCCCTTTTTCCCATTCTTTCTTACCTAATTCAGTTTTTCTACATTTCTATTGAGCTTTCCTTGGTTAAAGAACAATCTGCTTCAAACTCATCTACTTCCAACTACCACTTGAGTATTTGTGTTCATCTGTAATAAGGCCATTAGACATTCCTGCAGCAGAAGCACCGCCCACATGGTAGACAATCAGAAATTCACGAATTAGGGCTACTAAAGAAGTTTATTGTGGAAAGGTAAGTATTTCTAACTTTCTCCCCCCTGAATATCACTTCACTCTCCCTACTCTTCATTCTTTCTCCAGTTGCCAAGTTCTGGCCACCATTTCCATTATTTCGGCAGGTCTTATAGTCCCTAGTCCCTCTTGCCATCGCCACCCCCGAGCTCTAGTCCATCTTAGAACCAGATTAGTTTATCAAAACATGGATCAGCATGTCACACTTGTGCTTCTGTTGTCACACTTGTACTTCTGTCTCTCTGATATTCTTTAAGCCGTCATAAAAATGTTGCTATATGACCACTGGACCACTAGTTTTTCAATAAATGGGGTTCTTTCTGGACAAAATATTTCTCCTTGAGCTAAGACATTAGCTATCCTTTGTTCCTCAAGGTACAGTGTGTGTGTCCCCTCATAATATTTTACTTCTATGTATTTTAATTTTACTTCTCTGTAGCTGTATCTATATTCCCTGTGAGACTACAAAGGTCAACGAGGGCAAACCACTAGTCTGATGCAGACCTGGAAAACGGTGAGTACCCAATAAGTGTTTTTAAAATGATTACAAATATATAAATTAAAATACTGACCTTTCCCTGAATGATATAATAAATTTTCTAAAATCCCATCCTACTATAATTCACAGAGAGCTACTGATGACCCTACTGAAGACAAATGCTTTAGGTTCAATTAAGAAATGTTTATTAACAAATTTAAATTTTAAAACGATGAAAATATTAAAATAAGACACTTCCCCAGGTATGAATAATGTCTTATACGCATAAAAACATTTTTAAATATTATGTGAATAAATTATAGTCAGGTGAGACATGAACTGAAGATAAAATCTGAAGTCCTTAATATCCTAGGAAACTTACTAGATACACAAATCATTGGTGTATTAGTCAAAACATATCTTATTGTTAAGTAGCAAATATTGAACTAAAATAAGGGGGCTTTAAATAGTTATAATAACAAAGCAAAGCCATGATATGAGTGAAAATATTTCCTATTTCTAATTTAAGAACAGTAGCTGGTCAAAAAAAAATCTAATGTCAAATAAATGCATATAATCACAGAAACTAAATGCTGTAATTTTTTCATTTATTTTAACAACTGAACCATTTTTAAACTAACCTAAGCTATTAAGAAATCCTTAACTGAAGAAACCAACTTCAAATTTATCTCAAAAAAAGCCATAAAGAATTAGTAAATGTTTGAGGAAATAGATTTGCCCTGATTTAAACATTATATAATACATACATATATTGAAGCATCATGCAGGAACCCATAAACATATATATTTTTTATGTTTTTATGTATCAGTTTTAAAAAGTTTAAAATTTTAAATTTGAAAAAGCTAAAAAGACAAACCTATTTTCAGAGATATGTAAGATATATCCTAGGAACAATGATATTATATTATAAGAGACTGGATTGGTCTTACATTACTATAAAGAATAACCTTATTAAAAATGAGACAGGTCTTCAAAGGACTCATACATGAATCATTCTTATTCGTTTGATACATTTTATGGATACAGTAAAAATTATTAATATAGTATTGCATTACCACACTGTATTCAGCTTATATTAATTTTATGTAATATTTTCTTTGGGTTAGGTTTAGCTCAATTGGAAGAGTAGCCTGCTCAGCACGCTCTGAGGCCTTGGGTTCAATGCCCTGCACAGCAGAAAACAGGAGAAGGACCTGACAACCCACTCTTGCAAACAATCAGCCATCGAAAACCCTATAAATAGCAGAGAAGCACTGACAGTGCCAGGGATGCACAGTTTTGGGGAGTGCTTTGTTCTGTTGTACACAGGGCTGACTATGAGTTGGACTCAATTCAATGGCACCTAACAACAACAATATTTCCTTTTCCTTTTCCATACCTGCAGCCAAGAACTTTAAACCTAATCTACCGAAAAAACTCAATACTTATTTAATAAACAATACTCTGTAGTATATATTCCCATTAAAGAAAAAGACAACTAATAGAATATGTGCGAGATATCTTTTTATATGACTGATAGGTTTTCATTATTTCAAAATTTTTGTATTGATTGACATTTTATGACTATGTTTTAACTTGTACCGTATTTAAATCCTTCCAATTCAGATTTGCATACACTGAAGGTATATTTTGGGGAGCAAGTAGACATGGGAGAGTCAATGAGAACTTTAAGCACAGAGAGCATTTTTATTTTCCAACCAGCTTAGGAGGGCTGGAAATTGTGAAATGTGAGTTGGAGCACCTAACCCCCACAGGTCGGACAGGCCAAGTTTTCTTCAGTCTTCAGTCTATTATCTCTGCACAGTTTCTGCTCTTTCCAAAAGTGGAAGAGGAAAGAGTTATTTTGAAGAGGGGTGTGCCAGCTCCCCACACTGCTCCAACCAAGAAAGTTAAGAGTCCTTCCTCCCTCCACAAGTCTACCATCTCCTCTCTCCACTTCCACTGTGGAACACGGATCTCCCTGACACATGAATGCAGAGGGGGTTTGCCTGAAATAAAATAAACAAAGCTTTCTTTCCTACCCTGTTCTGAAAGCAGAGACAAGGTAAACCACTGCCTGTCCAAGTCCCAAGTCAGTCTCTCTCGTGACTGGCCTTAAATCTTCCAGCTTCTGCCAGGACACTTTACCACTTGCTTCTGTAACCTACTGGCTCTCAGACGGAAAATTCATGCCATATCCTTCCTCTCTCTCTCTCTGTCTCTCTCTGTCTCTCTCTCTCTCTCTCTCTCTCTCTCTCTCTCTCTCTCTCTCTCTCTCTCCCCCTCTCTCCCTCTCCCTCTCCCTCTCCATCTTAAATGCAGCTTCAACCTCCATTCATCAAAATATAAGAAAATGCTAATGAAAGCCATCTCCAATCTTCCCTTCTCATTGCATTTTAAAATGCTTATTCTCTCTGTAAACTTCACACACTTGACTTGCGAAAGTGTCCTGACAACCCTCTATATGGACAGTATGAGTTTTCATGTTTCTGTAGAAAATCAGTATAATCTGTTTTAAACTACAGCAACACATCTAATTTTAAAAAAGGGTACATAAGGTATGCATCATAGTGCATATTTTAAATTCAAGTTTTAAATCAGAATTAGATTTAATTCTTATGCCAAAAAGATCAAATAGTGAATTGTCTCTTAAATATTAAATTATATATTTTAAAGTATACTCTAAAGATAAAAGTTAAAATTTTTTTAAGTATTATGTAATTTAGAAATTATACAACTGTCAGATGTAAGAATTGTATCAAAAACTTTAGATTTACCACATCACTTTTAGTAGTGTTTCTAAAAAGCAGTGTACCAATCATGCCACCTGTGGAAAGTTAATATGTATTCTCTTGAACAGAACATAAAGGAGCTGCCTCATTTTAATTTGAAAAATTATACAAATAGTTCATGCATTTAGGCAAAGTTATCACAATAGCCAAACATACTATATTTATGATAGATATCCTCAATGTGAATGAAATTATTCGTAACTTTCTCCTGTACAATAAAATGCAACCATAAAATGTTACTATTTACTTTGACACAGACCGCTCTACTTCCTTAACACCAAATTCCCCAACCCCAAACACCATCCACAATTTCAAAAGACTAACATTGAAAATCACAGATTAGTTATGGATTGGCATTAAAAAAATAAGCAAGGATGTTTTTACAGGCCTCTTGATTAAAATGTAAAAGGAAATAAATGCATGAAATCTGGTTAAAAATTAAAGGGCAAATAAAACAATCCAAGAGATTTTTAAACTGCTGTTTCCTCTTTTACTAAACCTTTTTTTCAATCTAAAAATTTTTCCAAGAGACTCACAAAATGCTCTCACACTGGGATTCCTGAACTTTAATGTTTTCATCTATGGTACTTAAAATGTAAGTTTCTAATGAACATCCCATGAGGTTTCACCACAAAAGCAACAAAATTCCATTATGCCTGTCTTTTTCACTTCATTTCCTTATTTGTAGAGCAGAGTGGTAAAGAACAATGCTCCAATCATTCTGAAAAATAAACAGGTTGTGCACACACCTGATATCCTAGCACTTGGGAGGCTGAGGCAGGAGGATCACAAGTTCGAGGCCAACCTAGGCGACAAGAAATGAGACTGTCTCAAAAAATAAATAAATACATAAAAATAAAATAAAAAACAAATAGGTTGCCCTTGTATTCTTTCTTCAAGACTGCACAATCCACTCCTAGACAGTACAAATAAAGCAACCCACACTACCACCTACACCACTGACAGTTTCAAAGTCTGAGGAGATTTTACTTAATCAGTGCAAAATACAAAAAGACAAGACCAAGCAAGACACATCAATATTATAAACTCATAGTTACATTGCACATAAACTTAGGTTAGTATTCGGAGACCACACACAGATTACAATACCTGAGATTTAGTGCATTCCTTTGAGCCAGAATAAAATGAGTGCCATAAAGGAGGAAAGGAAAAGAGGAACATTATCAGACATGCTACATTACATCTGCCAAATGAAGATAATGTTAAAACTAGGTTAAGGGTGACCGAACAGAACTGGCTATAGGTATATATTATATGTATGTATGTATAGTGCTCTCTGTGTTCCTCAGCCATGCACCTGAACTGCACTTGCAGTCACTTTATAACATCTAAAGGAGGCCCATGCAATTCTTTTCAATGCCCCATTCTATTAACCAATTTCTTTCCAAGAGACATATTTCTGTTAATAATAAGGAAATATGACTTAGGGCTAATGAAGGATAATCATTTTCATTTATCTTTTTATCATGTGGTACAAAATATACAAAACAAAATTTTGTGGTTTTCCTGCATTAAAATTACATATTTAAGTAAAATAAATAATATATAAATTCTACATTAAAATTATGTAAATACAACTAAAATATAATTTGTACCTCAAAAAGTACCTCACAGGCTGAAGTATGACCACATTGTTGCCAAATGTAACTCATTTAGTAAAATTAACACCAATATGTCACCTATTAGGATACTATTATATGATCTATTAATAAGTAAGTTAAATTTTTCATCCTAGTATTGAATTATATCTCAAAGTATCTGTTGACCAGGTAATGTATTATTAAAAACCACTAGAAAAGCTCGTGTAAATAAACTATACATTTTTTATAACAGACCAATAAAGGGAAATTTAAAAAGTTAGGACTGACCCTCCCAATTTAAGTGTGACAAATATAACTATAAAATTAACCCAATCAACCTTAACATTAAGTTTTAAGTAATCCACACTCCCTCAAACTTAGTTTAGAAACATATATGGAAAAACAATTTCAAAGCAGAATCAGTATTAACAATATTAGTAGTAAGGCCAAAATAATATAATCTGTTATATTATTAATATGTACAACTGTTTTAATACATATTTCTTTTTCTATGATGCTAAATCAATACTAAAAATATTACCTTCTTTTGACAGTGGTTACAAAACAAAATTCCCATTTTTTTATGTCTTTTCTCTTTTTTTTTAATACCAAGTCTCGCCAACAGACCAACAAAGCTGTCTTTGTGATAAGCAAAAGGCAATCCTTTCCAAATGAGTTCAATGCAGTGACTGCACTATGAAATCCATGTTAAATTAAAATAGTGCATGGGTAGCAGGAGGAGTAGGTAGACTGCTGGTGGTCAAAACCACATTAAGTATTTAAATACAAAAAGCTCCCTAAGAAATAGAATATAGGAAGTGTGAGTATAAAATATGTATTACCTAAAGATACTAAAAATTGAGTCAATAGCCTTATATATTTTTCCATGCATTTGTATTTGCTTGCAAAAAGAAAAAAAGATAAGAAAAACTGAGATGTGAAATAGTTGTCAATTATCAACTTATTTTTCATTTATTTTAAAACTAATCTCACCTATAATGACCACTTGTTTAATATCATCCCATGCTCAGAAAAGTGATCTTCCAACTTATGACATACTCACAAAGTCAAGATGCTTTGTTTTTGAGAAAACAAAGGAATAAGAAAACAAAGGCTATGAACTGACTTTGTGGAGGTTTTACACAAAGCATGCATTATCGGTGCCCTGGTTTCCTCAAACATAAAAAGCAATTTATCGAAAATTTATGAAATGAATGACAAGTGGGTCACAGCATTGAAGAAGATCTTTCAAACTATGAGAAATATTTCAGAGCATCTTCACAATGAAAATTCTTAAAACTTCTTAAAAATCATCATTTCAAGTTAGTCTTATCTCAGTTTACTGCATTAAAAAAATCTCATAATATTCTCATAATAGTAGGAAAAGCTATGAAAAATAATGTGTAATTTTTACATATCTACTTTTTAAATAAAAACCAGACATGAGACCAGTCACTGGAGAGGGGAGTATATAGGAAGAGGATAAAATTATGAATTAAGGTAAGATAACTTAAAATATACCAATTACAACGTTATATGCTAACCACAAAGCTGATCTTCAGAGAATATTTTAAGAAATGAAAGAGCTAAGCAGTCCCTTTTGACCTTTTATCTCAATGCTTTCTAAAAAGTATTCATATCATGGGTGTTTCCAATAAATCTGCATTTAGGATAAGTGTAACATAGAAAAGAATTATTTACCAAAATGGAAATTGTAAGTGCCTTTTCTCAAAACTCCCAACCAAAAAACACTAAAGATAAATAACACCACCATACTTGTATAACTTACCGTATGATAGCCTCTAGGCAAAGGTGGTTTCCCCACAGGGTAAGGATCCACTGTATCAATAATTGTTTGTCTTTCACCTTTCTGGTTGATTTTTCTAAATCTTCTTCGAGACTGTCTATGGGAGGCTTGACGCTGAAAATACTCTTCATTTTCATCCATATAGTCCACCTGAAAGAAACCCCCAAGAAATTTCACTCCTCCAAACATGACACTCTTTATTTATCAATATTAGATGCAGAGAGAAACTTACGGATAATCTATATTCATCCATTTTGTAAAGACGCTTGCAGACAAACTAGACAAGCTTCAAGTGTGTTTGAACTTTACTGAAACTAATTGGCTTTGAGTAACTTTTCTCTTAAGAGGCATTTTCAGTTCCACTTAGGACAATACGGGTTAATCTTAAATTTCCTGGAGTTTCAAAGGGAAGGATGTTTTTAGTAGTCTCTGTGCTGATTTATTAAACATCTCACAGGATACATTACCCCACAACGAAAGCGACTGCTGCACTGTCTTAACTACAGGACACACACTCAAAAAAATCTGATGAATTTGACTAAATCTGTAAAAACCCCCAAATCCCGAATGAGTCAACCAGGACTGCCAGCAGAAGGGCGCCAGGAGATGAAGGGTTTCTCTTCCTACTTTCACTGAACGCCTTCAGTTTCTTTTTGTTGTAAGTAATGTTGCTTAAAGAACAATTCTCCATTTTAAACGAAACTCAAATGAATGGATTAACAAAGAACAAAAGTGACATTAGGTTATTTCTCCCCATACAAATATACTGAAATGTGATTGCTTATACAGAGGCATGGTTAGACTCTGAGACTGTTCTCTCATGGGCAAGTCCTAGTGGTTTGTGTAATACAGCAAGTATTAAATGTTCAAGGAATTTCAAAGGCCAAAATTCCTTCAGAGAAACCCAAAAATAGTATAACAGAGGACAAAAATCTCAGAGAAATATATACAACGCTTTACATGAGCCATTGTTACAAATTCCTGTTTATCTGCCCACACTTTTCCCAGTCCTAAAATCTTTACTCACTACTGTCCCACTTTCTCACTTAAGAGTAAATTTTGTGAAATTTGGTCAAAAGTTTTCACTAGCTTTGAGGAGGAAGTTCCAAGTGCTGATGGAATTCCTTTCCTACATCACAGGGAAAACCCCAAATCTTCTCTGAAAATAGGCCCAGAGTTGCCTAACAAATACTTTTAACAATGTGAATAAAAATCTTCCACCATGTCCATCTGGCCACCATTTGTTTTAAGGTTTTTTTTCCCAGATAGGAAGCTGGGCAGGAGACAGTAAGGACATTAAGGAAAGCAAAGGTCCAGGCTGGGAGCCCCCCTCCCATCTTATTATTGTTACTACTTTATTTTTGTTTTTTAAGATATCTATTATCCTCTCTTAAAATCAATTTTATAGCTGGGCCTGGTGTCACACACTTGGGAGGCTAAGGCAGGAGGATCATGAGATTGAGACCTATACCCCAAAAAACAAAAAAACACTTCAAACCACTTTCATACAGTAAGGGAAAAATACAGCAGGCATTTAAAGCCTTACTGAAAATAATTATGTTGCTAATACCTATTTTAACATTATGTGTAATATGTCTTACCTTAATACATTTTTTAACACATTACTGAGAATGATGTATCTTATCTTAACATAGTTTTTTATCACATTACTGAGAATGACATCAATAGTATTCTCTCACCATGGTCTCAGAATTTTCTTTCAATTACTTACAGGAATTCACGTGCTTTCCTTATGCTAATTATTGCTTGAATAAACACCATTGTGATTCATTTAAAGTAACCCACTCATTCCAATCAACACTTAGAGAGCTACAATCCTATAATTCAAAGGTCTTCCCCGAATTTCAATTAAATGACATTATCACAGGTTGAATTACAAACACAAAGTTCAAACACCAAACTTGTAGGTATGTGCCCCTTTCAATTTTTTATCTTGAACATTTAACTGAATCTTGTAAATAATTACAACATTATGATTATGAATTTAAATTGGTAAAGGTATTAAATAAATATTTCTGGTGTCATAAAAATATAACTTACTATGATAAGAAGTTTGTGAAACGGCCTTTTTCATTAAAATTTTTAGGAAAAAAGTTCTCAGAAATATTCTTACCACAATCATTTCAGAAGGTTCTAAAACAATGCATTCGCAGCCACGCCTAAAGCTTCCTGCAGAACGCTTGCCAAAGCTAGAAAAGGAAAAAGAAAAATCAATTGAGGGCGCTCTCAGAGACTTAAGAAATAGGAATTGTGAATTTAAGCCAATCCTCTAGATAAATAAAAACGAAAAACAATTACAAAAGGTATACACTGGACAAAGAGAAATAACTATCATTAGTCATTAACACAGAATGACAAGGAAGTGTTCACATTCTTAAGTTTCAGTCATGCATTTTTCTGGAAAATTCTGACACAGTGTTTTCACCTTAATAATGTAAGCAAAGGAGAATTAGTATGAATGTGCTTTGTGGTAGGTCGTTTTTAAATTATTCTCAGGTGAAGTTTTAGAATAGTCCAATAGGGACAGGAAATAGCTCAACTGCAAACTATATAGAAGTGTTCATGAGCATAAAATGCAACTAATACACCTTTATAAATTAACTTGCACAGGTGAAACATATTTATTTTCTAAGTTGTCGAATCAACCACTTCTAAACCATTTTAAGGAAAAGATACTCACAGCTTAGGACTGCTCTTCCTTAACCACAAAGTTATCTAAGTGGATGTGCACAGTCAAAACCCATTCTTGAAATCTTTAGTGACCCAGGTACGGTGCCTGTACCCTGTCTGCAGTGAACTCCCACCTTCCTGCTGGAGGAGACTCATTCTTTCTGACATAAGAACATTCAAGAACAGAATCCTGGTGTGGCTAAGCAATCCTCATCTGCTTGCTCTGTCAGGGAACCACCTATCTCTCTCCTTCGTTCACTACCCTCGAACTTCTCCCTTCAGGAAAGAAGCACAAGTGTGCTTGTTAAAAAATTTCAATGAAAATAATTTTGCTGTTAGTTATCTAGCTTAACGTTATGTTTCATGTATATATTTTAGTAACCCTTTTAAAAGTTTTTATTAGCATATATTAATCACACAAAATGGGTTTCATTATGAAAACTTCATATATGTATATAATGTACTTTAATCATATTCACCCTCCCCCGTTACCCTCTCGTACCCTCTCCCTACTCCTGTTCATCCTCTTCCTCTTCCCAAATCGTCTTTTACTTTCATGTGTTTGTTTTTTAATCTAGATTTTGCATGTAAAACATGATATTTATGCTTATTTCAGTTAACATAATGATCTCTAGTTCTGTCCATTTTCTTACAAATGACGTAATTTTGTTCTTCGTTATGGTTGAATAAAAATCCACTGTGGACATATACTATATTTTAATAAACATCTTTTAAGAGGAAAATTCTTCCAAAGAACTATTTTATTGAGCAAATTTTTTCCCAGTTAATTAGGCATTTTGAGTGACTTCCATGTAAATTCTTGCTCTTTTTATAACCTTCTATGTATCATGGTGGTACACAATGTTTCATATATTAGAAACCAAGCTATGATTTAAAAAAAAAAATAGCCATGTAAGAAGAGGAAATTTAAAACATTCTTATCCTATCATTTGTGATACAACCATCTTGGCCACTCATACACTAAATTTTATTCATTTATAAGATTATCAGCTAGAGACTAGACCATCAGTTAAGTCCTTTTCCACTTAAAAAATTGTTTCTAGGAAAATCAAAACCAGACTCACAAGTAATGTATTTGAAAAATCCTTTTAAAATAGTCATATATATTCAGACATATAAACACATATATTAGATCGTTTGTATAAAGTACAAAAACATTATGTCAAGAAAAACATAATAAATCTACCTTCTTGGTCACACTGCTTTGTGTACAATTAAAATGACCTGAACTTTTAAATATTCTTTCTTAGTTTACAATTAAATTCAACTAAATTCTAAGAAAATGCTCCAATACATATAAAATTTTGTCTCAGTTTTCTAGATCTACCTGGCTGTAATTTCATTTTTATAAGGAAGTTTATCATTTAATGATACACTACAAACTAAAAAATAATCTTGATATGGTAGCAATATACATGTTGTTGTTGTTGTTAGGTGCTGTCAAGTCGTGTCCGACTCACAGTGACCCTCATAGGGTTTTCAATGGCAGGTTGTTTTCGGGATTGCCTTGGGAGTGGGTTGCCACATCCTTCTCCCATTTTTGCGGTGCTAGAAATCGAACTCAGGACCTGAGTCTGCAGAGTGGCGCTCTACCAACTGAGCTAAATCCCAGCCCAGCAATATACATAGCAGGTCTAAAGCTACTACTATCCATTTGATCCTGCTGTATAACTCAGTAAAAATGTATTGTGTATTTAAGGTTTATTACTAAGTAACATTAAAATCTAAGTCATCATGACTTGGGGTAAGATGCAGCTCAGTGGGTTCGTGTTTAGCAAGCATGAGGTCCTGGGTTTGATGCCCAGCACCACAAAATAAATAAGTGCATGACTGTGAGACTCTATATTTTATCTTATTTTCTTAATTTGTAGACCTAGACAATTTTATAAAGACAGTGATTGAGTGGCTGTCTTTTTTTTAAACATAATAGAGAAAAAAATATTTGTAATGCATAATGACCCTGTAACAGTTAAGAGAAATAAAAAAGATGCTACAAGAGAGTTGTTCACAAATTTTAGCAACTACAACTAATAATGTTCACATAAATAAACTATATAGTTGCCGTTTCTTTTATGCCTAGTAACTGTACCAAATCACTACTTCAGAAGTTAGGCTGTAAATCCTCTTACCAACTAGCCATTAGTTCACCCAAACTTTATGGCTAGGAAGCAGAGCTTAAAAATCCTTGAAAAATTGGGTTCAGGGTTAGGTGTGGGTTCAAAATTGTTAAAATTTAGAGGGTTCAGGTTTGGTTTGGGTTCAAGTTTAAATTCTGTGTGTAAACAGCAGGGCTTCAAACTGCAACTGAACCCATTTCAATGGAGGCATTTAAATGTGGTTTTTTCCCCCCTGAACCCAGATACGAACCCAGTGAAAAAAATGAGTTTGGGTTCAGCTATCTATCTGTCCCGGCTGGGATTTAGCTCAGTTGATAGAGTGCTGTGCTGCAGTTCCTGAGGTCCCGAGTTCAATTCCCAGCACCGCAAAAATGGGAGAAGGACCTGGCAATCCACTCCCAAGGCAATCCCGAAACAGTCAGCCATTGAAAACCCTATGAGAGTCGCTATGAGTCTGATACCGACTCGACGGCACCTAACAACAACAACAATTTGTCCATTTATCTATTTGGTATCATTAGCTATTTAACAATTTTTTAAAAACTGAAAAAATTGCATTCATCTATATACACATAGGATTAAAATTTTAAATCCAAATCAAGCCTGAAGTTCTAATTTTTGAACTCATACCAGAACCTGCCCTCCGCTTTTTGCACGTATGAAGCCCTGCTAGGAAGGCGTTCTTCTAGTGCATTAACACAATGACTTCAGGCATGGCAAGACTGCACTGCCTGAGATGTGCTGTAAAAAATACCCCAAAGGGCGTCTTCTGGGAAGTGAACTGACTAACTCCTTGCAGCCACGCAAGACTCAAGCTGTACAGAGGATCATAAAGATGTAAAAAGGAGAAACTGCAGACTCTCATTAATTTCTTGAATACCCTGAATGGGAAAGGCAAATGCACTCGTAACAGACATTATTAGCAAGGCAAAAATCTTTTTTTTGCTGGGAGTGCAGAAGGAAGGAGCAGCCTCCGAGGACCCAGAAGTTGATCATGAATGCACAGTGCAGCCTGACAGAGGGAGTGACAATCTGAGCTTACAGACCAAGAGCAATAACGCAGGAAGGGCCAGACTGAGCAAAGGGAAGGGGTCAGCTAGAAGAACACTCTGCTTCTACACTTCTACTGACTCTTTGAAACAATAAATACATAAACAAAAGTAATTATGTTATGTACTAAGGGATTAAAGTATGTACTAAGGTTTGGGGGCTGGGATTTAGCTCAGTTGGTAGAGCGCTGCTCTACAGCCTCTGAGGTCCCAAGTTCAATTCCCAGCACCACAAACATGGAAGATGGATGTTGCAATCCACTCCCGTGGATTTTCCTAAAGTATCACTTAGGTTTCTAAAACGATTTAGGAAAATCCATGGGAGTGGATTGCCACTGTTTCAGCAGTCCTGAAACAGCTATTGAAAACCCTGTAAAGGTCGCTGTGAGTCGGACACAACTCAACAGCGCTGAACAATAACAACTGAGGTTTTAAAAATCTTTGACCACGTTCTGTACAAATAAACTGAAAAATCCATTTCTGTGAAATAAGTATAGAGATTTTTTCTTTAAGGGAACGATATGGAGACCTATAGGCGATAAAGTCTCCAGAGGATCAATTCTCTTAGATTTTAGTAAAAGGTGAAAGATTCATACAATCTGAAGAGAAATCCAAGTATTCTCTTAGATATTTCAGATGATTTAGTCGAAAGAGATAAAGTGAAATCTTTGGGTTGGCAAATGAAACACTTTCAGACAGTCAAACACAATTAGGAATAAAGTACATGACATTTTATGAAGTTTTAAGTGAGTGAGAGAAAGCAGTAAAGGACCCAATGTGGAGCACAAAATACTCAACATGAAAAGTGATCAATACAAAAGTCATAAATGAAAACTAGGAGTCTTTGAAGGCATTAGCAGAGTAAGCTCTTTACACAATAAATAAAACAGTAAAGACACATCTTACAATGATGGACACACTAAGGACTCAAGAACAAAAATTATTATACCTACCCCTCTAGAAAACCATGTATGTATATGACAGGGTATTGCCTTCGAAGAGAGTCCCAGGGGAAAAACACAGAACTGAAGTGTTAGCTACAAAAAATTAAGGGAATCCAAGAGGCTTTCTGGAAGACCACAGGCACTTCATTAAATTAGCATTTCATTCCATTTTATTAACAGCAGCTGAAAATTAGTATCACTTAGGTTTCTAAAATGACTTACAAAAATCTAGAAATTGTACAATTAAAGACTATCTTGGGTGGCTTAAAAGTACACCTACCATCCTTAAGAGTTTTAAGAAAAAACACAAACAGGGATAGATTATTCCAAAGTCTGTGACTATTTTCTGCTCCAAATGTGACTATGTGCTGGTGCCACTGTCAGAAACAGTCCTATCAAATGCACCATTCTTTTTTGTTATTAAGTCTTATAACAGACCCCATCAAGTGATCTATAAGCTGGGCACGGTGGCTCATGCCTGTAATTCCAGCACTCAGGAGGCTTAGGCAGGAAGATCACAAGTTCCATGGGCTAAATAGTGAGACTCTATCTCAAAAAACACCAAAACACCAAGAAAAGAAAAAAAAAAAAAAAGACATCTACAGAATCATCATAATCCCTGGCAAAACTCCAACAGATCTTTTTTTAAAACAGAAATACTAGAGCTGGATCTTCAAGTCCACATGGAATTTCAGAGAGCCCTAATTAAAAAACAATTGTGAAAAAGAACAAAAGTTGAAGGACTTATATCTCAATTTTAAAACTTACTGCAACGCTACAGCAATCAAAGTGATGTGGTACTGGCATAAGTGTGGACAGTAAGGCCCAAAGAACAGTATCGTGAATCCAGAAATAAATGCATGAATCTAAAGGCAGTTGATTCCTGGTGAGGGTGCCAAGTCTGCTCAACCGGGGAAGGACAGTCTTCAACAAAGAGTGCTGGGATGCCTGCATTTCTACATGAAAAACGACAAAGCTGCACCTCTCCCTCACCTCATGTACAAAATCAACACAATGTGGGTCAATGACCTAAATATTAGAGCCCAAACCAAAAAACTCTTACAAATTAAAAAATAGGAACAAATCTTCATGACCTTGGATTTGGCAAGATTCTTAGGTATACAAGCAAAAGCATGAACTGGAAAAGAAAAATATAGCAAAACAGATTCCATCCAAACTGAAAACTGTGCACCAAAGGACCTTGTCGAGAAACTGCCTCACGTCCTACAGAATGGGAGAAAATATTTGCAAATCATATATCTGATAAGGACTTAATATTCAGAATACATACAGAATTCCTAAACTACACAACAAAAGACAACCTAATTTAAAGGAGGCAAAATAGCAGTAGGTATGGTGGTGCACACTTGTAATCCCAGCACTTGGGACGCGGGGGAAGGAGGATTCTGAGTTGTAGGCCAGCCTGGACTACCTATTGAGACCCTGTCTCAAAAAACAAGAACCAATAAATTCTTAACCCCTTCCACCCAAAAAAGTGGTAAAGGATGTTGGGGTTGTAGCTTGGTGGTAGAGGATGAGGCCCTGGGTTCAACTTCTACTACCACAAGATGAAAAGGAGAAAAAAAAAAAAAAAAGAAAGGAAAAATATTTAAATACACATTTCTCCCCAAAAGAACGTACAAAGGGCCAAAAAGTACATGAAAAGTTAACATCCTTAGTCATTACGTTAAAACATATCAAAATCACTCACAACATCCTATTTCAAACCTGAAATTAAACATGAAATAAGATACCATGATGCCTATAATTTTTAAAAAGGAAAGAAAAAGAAGAAGATGTAGAGAACTGTGAACTTGTACTTTGCCAGTGGGTATGGGAAATGGTACAGCCACTATGGAGAACAGTTTAGGACTTCCTTAAAAATCTAAACATAGAACCACCATACAACGCAGCAACTCTTCTCCAAGAGAACTGAAAACAGAGACTCAGACATTTGTCCATCACTATTCATGCCAACGGGCTGCGATTTAGTTCAGTTGGTAGAGCACTGCTCTGTAGTCTCTGGGGTCCCAAGTTTGATTCCCAGCACTGCAAAATGGGAGAAGGACATGGCAACCCACTCCCAAGGCAATCCCGAAACAGCCATTGAAAATCCTATGAGGGTCGCTATGAGTCAGACTCGACTCGAGGGCACCAACAATTCATGCCAACATTGTTCATAATGACCACAGCACATGGAAACAACCAAAGTGTCTACCAATAGATGACCTGATAAAGTGTGATGTACATATACAGGGATTATAGGCCATAAAAAGGACTAAAGGACCAATACATGCTACAACATGGATGAATCCTGAAAACATTACACCAAGGGCAGCAAGCCAGTCACAAAGGCACAAATGTCATATGGTTCCAGATACGAAATGTCCAGAATAGACATTCACAGAGGAAGAAGGCTGAGAGGTCAATAAGGGATGCAGGAGGGAAAAAGCTCCATGCTTAGTTTCTGTTTGGAATTATAGAAAAGTTTTGGAAACAGGTGGTACTGCTTGGGTGCACAATAGTGTAAATGTAATTAACACTACTGAATCATAGATTCTCAAATAATCATACATTTTAAAAGGGCTAAAGTGCTGGGCACCATAATGCATGCCTATAATACCAGCAACTCAGGAGGCTGAGGCAGGAGGATCGGAGGTTCAAGGGCAGAGGCAGCCTGTGCAACTTAGCAAGACCTTGGGCCACAGGCATATATCCACACAACTATAGCCACCTGATATCGGACAAAGGGACCAAAGGTATACATTGGAGAAAAGAAAGCCTTTTCAACAAATGATGCTGACAAAACTGGATATCCATATGTAGAAGAAGGAAAATAGACTCATACCCCTCAGTCTGTACAAGAATCACCTCAAAATGAAGTAGATACCTCAACATAAAACCAGAAATCTTAAAACTACTAGAAGAAAAGATAAGGAACACACATCAACACATAGACACAGTGTGTACTTGCTTAATAAGGCTCAAATTGCCCAGGAAACTGCACCACGAATCAACAAATGGGATTACATAAAACTAAAAAGTTTCTGTATAGCAAAGGAAGCCATTAATAAAGGGAGAGTCCACAGAATGGGAGAAAATCTTTGCATTCTCCAGTTCTCACAGAGGTTGGATTTCTAGAATATACAAAAAAACTCAAAATTAACACCAAAGTAACTAGTAATCCAATAAATAAGTGGGCAATGGAACTGAACAGATCGTTCTCAAAAGAAGAAATACGAAAAGCCAATAAACACATGAAAAAATGCTCAATATCCCTAACCAGTAGGGAAATGCAAATCAAAACCACACTGAGATTCCATCTCACTCCACTAAGAATGGCCAAGATGAACAAAACAAATAACAGCATATGCTCATGAGGATGCAGAGAAAAAGGAACATTTTAACACGGCTGGTGGGACTATAAATTAGTTCAGCCAGCATGGAAATCAATATGGAGGTAACTCAGAAAAGTAAAAATAGAACTACCATCTGATCCAGCTACACCACTTCTAGGAATATACCCAAAGGAAGACAAGTCATCATACCACAGGGACACCTACACCTCCATATTTAATGCAACACTCCTCATGACTGCAAGAGTATGGAATCAACCCAGATGCCCAATAAGAGGCTTGGATTAAAAAACTGTGGTATATGTACACAATAGAATATTATTCAGCAGTAAAGAAGAATGAAATTATGTCATTTACAACAAAAGGGATGGAACTGGGGAGTAACATTTTAAGTGAAATAATCTAGACTCAGAGAAAGAGAGAAATACCACTTGTTCCCGCTCATATGTGGTATTTCTCATATGTACCTTAAGGGGAATTTCTCATAAATACCTTAAAGGGAAAAAGTTATACATACATATATGTTGTTGTTGTTAGGTGCCGTCAAGTTAGAGTCCAACTCTGACTCATAGCGACCCTATGTAGTGACCCTATATACAACAGGCAAAATGCTATTATCAGTGCTTCTCTGCTATTCATAGGTTTTCAATGGCAGATTGATTTTTGGGAGTGAGTTACTGGGTCCTTCTCCCAAGCCTACAGTATTTGGTGTTCCCAGGTGGTCTCCCATCCAAGTACTAACCAGGTCTGACCCTGCTTAGCTTCCGAGATCTGATGGGATTAGAAGCCACACACAGTGCTACAGCTGCAGATACATACATATATGTATGTATATATAAATGTATAATCATACTTATCTAAGAATAGAAAATACAAATGGACCCCATATGAGGACAGAGGGTACTAGTGGTAGGGAGAGGATGGTGGGGAAGGACGAAAGCGAGGTGGAACAAGCTGGATGTAAAAAGAGGGAGAAAAAACACAAAATACAAGATGCAACTCTATGAATATAAGAGAAAAAAAGGGAGAAAAAAGAAAAAAAATCAGGGTATAACCCATGGTGTCATATGACTGTCATTACATGTTAAATAAAAGTCTTATTTATTTTGTTTTGTTTATTCTGTTCTGTAAAATGTTTAAGGAGACAGAAGTGTAAGACTGATTTAGTAGTTGCATAATGGCTACATCTAATGACTTTTTACTCTGTACCCCACTGTTGTTATTGCTGTTGTTAGATGCCGTAGAGTCAGTGTCCGACTCATAACGTCCCTACATACAACATGTGAAACATTATTGTTAATGCTTCTCTGCTATTCATAGGGTTTTCAATGGCTGATTGTTTTCTGGGAGTGGGTTGCCAGGTCATTCTCCCAAGCCTACAGCACCTGGTGTTCCCATGTGGTCTCCCATCCAAGTTCTAACCAGGCCCAACCCTGCTTAGCTTCCAAGATCTGATGGGATCACATGCCACACTGCTATGGCTGCAGGCCTGTACTCCACTAGCACATGTGAATAAAATACTAATATTAAAAATCAAGGATGGCTAGACTGGGTCTGATGTATTTTGGACATGTAGTCAGGAGAGACCAACCCTGGAGAAAGACATCACGTTTGGGAGAGCGGCAGGTCACCAGAAAAAAAGGAAAACCCTCAACTAAATGGGCTGACACAGTGGCTACAACAATGGGCTTAAACATAAATAAGATCGTGTGCCTGGCACAGAATCAGGGAGTGTTTCATTCTCTTGTACACAGGGTCGCTATGAATCAGACCCGACTCTGCAACACCTAACAATAACAACAACAACAATATTAAAAAAAAATAGAGGGACTGGCAGTACATCTCCCATGGTGGAGTACCCCTAGCTTCAATCCGCCAGTACCGCAAAAAGGCGGGGGGCAGGGGGGCTAAAGTGACATATTTTAGATGAGAGAGAGAGAGAGAGAGAGATAGAAAGAGAGAGAGAGATTTACTACCACAAAAATAAATCTTAGCCAGGTACCCCGGCACATGCCTACAATCCCAGCAACTTGGGAGACTGAGGCAGGAGGATTGCGAGTTCCAGGCCAGAGCGGTCTGTGCAAATTAGTGAGATCTTGTCTCAAAATGAAAAATGAAAAATAAAAGGCTGGGGTGCAGCTGGGTGGTAGAACACTTTCCTAACATGTGTGAAGTTCTGGGTTCAACCCCTACCACTAGTACTTTAAAATAAAATCTTATCAGAGAAATTATCACGAGGATATTTGTTTGCTTTAGTGGCATTGGGTTCTCGGCAAAAATGCAGGACTTGTGTAAGAAAAAGCCAGTACACTACTTTGAACATCCTACCAAATTCAAGAACAATGAAGAGTTAAGTTTGATGACTGAACTATATACTACTAACAAACCATGAAACAATCTCTTTACTATGGTTATTTGGTAACAAATTGATAGAGGCTGTGGGTGAAAGGAGTAGGAAGAAATAGGGAGAAGATAAACAAATACGACCAAACATTTTAAATGACTATTCTGAAGAGTCAAGTACACCTACATTTTTGGTTAACTCATCATTAATCTCATTTCTTGCCCATTATCCATGGCCAAATATTTAAGGTCCCTTTGCTTTCACTCTCTCCCTCCCCACAATTATTTCTTACATATGTATTATGTTGCTACCCGTTCCTCTTCCAAATGTTCACTGGACACACAGCACTGTAATGCAGAATCAGCATCGGCAACATAAACCCTATGCTGACACAAAACACAGTTTACAAAAAGCTCATACACTACGGTTCCTATTCTTAAGGGGCCTATGTCCCACAGATGTTACACACATACACAGCTGTAACCCAGTGACCAGCCGAGGACTGGCTCGCATTGAGCAGGGGGTTCTCAACAACTAGGCTCCCTTACTAGCTCGCTGAGTGAAAAGGACCAGTCAGCATTTGCCACTCAGAAAGCAATTCAAATTCAGCAGAATTGCACAGTGACCAGTAAGGGTTTTAGGGTTGCCCTGTGATAGCTAAAAATTTGAATGTCAGATCTATATGGACCAAGTCTCTTCAGGCAGTTACTGTTAGAACTTCAGCTAGCAGAACATCTCCTTTGAAAAGATACTCAATGCTACACACCAACATGGAGATACTTAACATTTTTAGACTCATTAATCCTTAAAGATACAGTTCATTTTTTAAATTTTAAGTTAAAAATACTTTTAAAGTCTTCTAGTAGTTTCAATCTTTGTATGTAGATAGATAGATAGATAGTCACTGTCTTTCAAAAGCAAGGAAAATGTAGCCAACAGTTAATAGTGAGACTTGATCTGAACATTCAAAAACCTTTTAGCCCTTTCTATCCCAGATACTAGCCTTTGACAAGTGTGGATAAAGTCAAAGTGGAATGATAGCAGGAAAAAGCACTTTATATGTGTTTTTAAGGACTGGGATTTAGCTCAGTTGGTAGAGCACTGCGCTGCAGTCTCTGAGGTCCCGAGTTCAATTCCCAGCACCCCAAAAATGGGAGAAGGGCCTGGCAATCCACTCCCAAGGCAATCCTGAAACAGTCAGCCATTGAAAACCTTATGAGGGTCGCTAGGAGTCGGATACCGACTCGACGGCACCTAACAACAACAACGTGTTTTTAAATCCTGCAGCCATAGCCCTGTGGCATCAGATCCCGTCAGACCTCAGAAGCTAAGCAGGGTCGGGCCTGGTTAGTACCTGGATGGGAGACCGCCTGGGAACACCAGAAGCTGTAGGCTTGGGAGAAGGACCTGGCAACCCCCTCCCAAAAATCAATCTGCCATTGAAAACCCTATGCACAGCAGAGAAGCACTGACAATAGTGTTTCCCCTGTTGTACAGAGGGTCACTCTGAGTCGGATACTGACTTGACGGCACCTAACAACAACAACAACAAAAACAACAACAACAACAACAACAACAACAACAACAACAACAACAACGTGTTTTTAAGGATGCTCACAGTCTGCTGGGCACTGTGGCACACACCTATAATCCCAGCAACTCAGACTGAGGAAGGAGACTTGCAAGTTTGAGGTCAGAGACAGTCTATATAACTTAGCAAAACTGTGTTTCAAAATAATAAAATACAAATTGCTGGACATAGTGGCACATGTCTACAATCCCAGTGACTTAGGAAGCAGAGACAGGAGGATGACAAGTTTGAGGCCAGAGGTACACTGCATAACTTAAGTGAGACATTGTCTCAAGATAAAAAATAGAAAAGGGGCTGAGGGTCCACCCCAGTGGTAGAGCACTTGCAAAGTATATGGGAGGCCCTGGGTTCAACCCCCAGTGCCAATAAATAAATTGATAAATCCATAAATAAACTGGGGCTAGGTGCAGCTCAGTAGCAGAACACTTGCCTAGCATTCACAATGCCCACCCTTCAACCTTTTGGTACTGGAAGGAAAATAAAAATAAATAAATAAGTAAATAAGTAAATAAGTAAATAAATAAATAGAAGGCTCATACTCTAGTGATTCCACGCAGTATAAAAATTTAATCACTATGGTCTATTTTTAATCCAAGTTGCTCTGTATTTTTGTCGACTTTCAACTATTTAATCTCAATGTAATTCCAGAAAGTCCTTATAAATTTACATTAAACAAAAAGATGACAACTAAAAGTTACACAGATCCACATTTGTCCATTAGTTCTCTGCCATATAAAAAAAAGATTAAGCCCACGAGCAAATGATTAATGAAAAGACCACTTACAACATAACAGATAATTCCTAAATGCTTATTCCCCCCACCTTAGTATAAAAATAAGCAGTCATTGCTCTAAAAACAGTACATGACTCAGATTTTCATTCCCTTTAAACTGTTTGCTATGCTACAGTTTTTGTACAGAACCTAAAAATTAAGGATTACAAATTAACTCAGTTTTTAAAATTGAAATAAACTAAGTATTTTTTACAGGTGCAAATTGCATGACTTTGTAGTACCAAAAATACACAGACCAAAATTTACTAATGTAATCAGTTTTCCACATACTGTAAAACAGTGAAAATGTTTAATAGTCTGCTAAACTTACCTTCGCATCCAAGACTCATAACCAGAAAGCACAAATATCTGAGAATGTCAAGTCTTCCTTAGTGTTCGTGAATTCCCACAGGCAATGAAACACTGCATAAGGGATTGTGAGTGCTGGAAAGCCAACGGGTCCTAAGTTTTCCTGACCACATTTTCCATGCCCAAGTTGAGTCAAGAGCACTTTCTATCAGTGTGAGTTTTCCACGAAAGGCAGTCACTGGGCACAGAAGCCTCTTCTATCAGTGTCGCTAACCTTGCTCTCTGTATGGGCCTCCACATTCTTGCTGTGCGTCACAACTGCTCTGTGGAATGTAATTTCTCAGTATCAGAATGTAAACTTACTCATGTCAGGCTATGGCCAGCCAGAGTACCCAGCAGTCAAACTGAAATCATAGTGGCAGACGATCCCAATCTACCAAACAATTAAAAATGGGATACCCCAAGGTACTACTTTTTATTCCTTCATTTCTAGAAAATGATAAGACATTTACTAAATTACTAATGCTTCTAAACCAAAATCAATTTATTTATTTGGGGGTTAGAAGGAAAATTCATATACCACTGTCTTTAGATAGAACAGTAGGAATTACATTAGAAAAAAAAAATCTAACAAGTAACTACTGATGCCATAAATTTCATTTTCAAAGTCAGTAGACTATACAGGATAAATCTTAATAGAAGTTTAAAAGGAAAGTAGATTGAAAGATCTGCCATAAAAAAAATACATTTCATCATTTTTAACATTTTGGCTTCAGTTTACCAAAAATGAACAGCTATTTGAAAAACAAAATGACACGCACACCAAGCATACCTATAAATTATATGTATGTGTGCAAATCACAAACTGTTTGTAAAGAATAGACTTCAACCAACTAATATTCCAGAAAACTAGACACACATTTACGCATCCCTAAATTTCTTCGCAGGCTCTTTTAGAAATATTCTAACGATCATCACAAGCATACAGTAGCAGGGCCCTGTTCCTCTGCATAGTGAATCCCAGGATTTAACCTTTACTCACAAAAATAGAGCACGAAAAGCGATTGCAAGTGAAGGCCTCCCTCCCACCCTGTCCCACCCACTGCTGGGTCCTCAGTAGTTCCTTGCCTACTTAACTCACAGAGAAGGGCTAAACATGTGACACTTGCACTGCTCGCATTTTAATTTCTTAAAAACAAAAATCTAACCTGCACTGTCTTCAATATCTCTGAAGCACCGTAGCAGCAATAGTGCTGCCACCTCCTATGGGTGCCGGTTTCTCTGCAGCCCCAAGCCCGCCCATGCCCCCGTGTGTGCTCTCCCAGTGAGCCAGGCGGCTGGCAGCTCATGCAGAGCCAACATTCTTTCTGCCTGCTCATTTCCTGCTTCCCCGACCCACCCACCTCTCAGCCCGCAGTGTGTGTTACTGTGTGTTACGCGTGTTGCACGGGCACTCCTTCCGCATACCAGCCTCATGACCTCAGCGGGCCGCCTGACAGACACTCTTTATCAATTTCTATTAATTCATTATCTGCTTTTGTAAGTCAAGGGCAAGGAGAGAAATCTGCAATGTCTGCTCGACTGTGAGTCCTCAAGGTCAAATGCTCAAGAGGAGCTGCAATGTAATTTTCCTTATTCAAATTTACTAAAGCTGTGCTGAGAACTAGTTACTCTCCTCCAAAAAGATGCTGAATTGTATACCTGGCCTGAGGGATTACTGTGATGGAGACGGACATAAATTTAAATCAGAACAGTACGGGGAAAGTTGAAAGAGACTGCTTTTGCTTTTGCTTCTCCTCTTCAAGAGGAAAAGGAGGCTCTTATCTCAGCTGTGTTGGGGTGAAGAGAGCAAACAGTTTTTCTCTTTTGCCAGAACTTAAACCAGCAAAGGACAGTGGTGTGATGACTACACTTTGGAAGTGCCTAAATCCTCGTGACGGAAACTGCTGGGGAACAGCTCAGCTAAATTGATCTGCTATCAGTCGACGCAGTGGCAAAAACAGGTCTCTGCTGATCACAGTGCTTTGGACACAGATGGCAGCTGATCGGTTTGTATAAAAGTTATAGTCTATGACAGATCTTCCCTTCAGCATGTAGACACATGCCTTATTCTGAAATGCCTTTGTTAAATGTTCACCATTTCAAGCTGGGCACAGTGGCACATGCCCGAAATCCCAGGGACTCAGGAGGCGGAGGCAGGAAGATCACAAGTTCAAGGCTAGAAGCAGCCTGTGTAATTTACAAGACCCTGTCTCAAGACAAAAATTAAAAAAGGGGCTGGGGGGTGCAGATTAGTGGTAGAGCACTCCCAGTACCACAAATAAATTAAATTAAAATAAATAAATGAAGTTCACCATTTCATTGTGCAAAGCTGGCCATAACAAAGATGAACAGACAAGAAAGCTTAGCTCTAATACCTTTATCTAGAAATTATCTTATTTTTATAAAATACATCAAAGAAGCAAAATAAATGATTACATTATTAAGAAATAACCAAACAATTCTATGTAACTTATCAATTAAAAAAAAATAAAAGATGAATTAATGAATGATTCAGATTAGCCCTGTAGTAAGAACCTGAATTTACTTCAAGAATAGCAACCTAACATCCAATATTCTTTAAAGGCTGATGTGAATGGCATCAAAACCTAGCCACCAGCCTCCTCTAAATCTAGCATATTCCATAAGAGAGGTTAAAATGATAATCATTTCTTTGTAAGACAAGATCTAAACAAAACTTCAGGCCACTTGAGTAATATGTATTCATACTTCTTTGAAGAGAACATATTTCCAAGAAAGGGAAACACAAATTCACATACATATATATAATTTCTTACAAAGATATCAAGTAACAAAATGCCAACTTGTTTAATTCATCTGAATGAAATGTAGATTTTTCTCATGAACCATACTTGTGCTATGAGTAAACAACTGTTCCTACTAATTCTACCAAAAATAACAAAATAATGCTAGTGATAAAGTTCATTCTCTTTTTAAAGCTTCTCTTATAGACTAAAATGGTAAAATGCTACTTTTTAACATACGTACAAAAAAATTACTCAAAAGACCTTATTGTTTTAAAAGGAAACTCTAAAGTCTTAAATGAAGAGATATACCATGTTCATGGTTTGCAAAGCTCAATATTGTTAAGTGGGTAATTTTTCCCAAATTGATAAGTAGTTTCAATCAGGGCAATTGCAATCAAATCCTAACAAGCCTTCTTGACACTGATAAGCTGATCTTAAATTTATATGAAAAGACAAGACAAAGACAGCAGAGAAATGATTTTGATAAATAACAAAGGCAGGATCTGTAATAAGTACATGATGCCTAAAGTTACTACTATGCTACACAAATGAAGATAGTGTGATTTTGATGTAAGCACTAACATGAAGAATAGATGACAGATTCCAGAAGCAGATTTGAATATTTTCTTATTTAATATTTTATGTAAATATTTTTAAAATTAAATTATTGATTTTAACAAATGTGCCAAGACAAGTCAATGAATTTAAAAATAGTCTTCTTGATGAATTATTCTAGAACTACTGAATATCCATAAGGTAAATGGGAAACCTCAACCCTTACATCATACCACTCCGAAAAATTATGTCAAAATAGATCTCAGACCTAAATGGAAGAGCTAAAACTATTAAATTTCTAGAAGAAAAACATGAGAAAACTTTTATGACAACAGGTTAAGAGATTTCTTAACCAGGTGCAGTGATGCATGTCTATAAAACCAGCAACTCAGAAGGCTGAGGCAGGAAGATCTCAAGTTCAATGCCAGAGGCAGCCTGCGTAACTTAGCGAGAACCTGACTCAAAAAATAAAAAATAAAAAATGGGCTGAGGGTGCAGCTAGAGATAGAATGCTTACAAAGTTTACGTGAGGCCCTAGGCTCAACCTTCAAGTACCAAAGTGGGGAGAAGGGAAGATTTGTTAAATAGGACACCAAAACTATAAAGTATGAATGAAAATTTTGACAAAACAGACTTCAGCAAGATTAGAAAGACAGTTTTTAGAAAGAATAGTTCAGAAAAAGGCAAGCCACAGATTAGGAGAAAATTTTTGCAAAATACATTCAACCTAGAAATTGTGTCCATAATACACAAAGAATGCTTACAACCCCAAAATAGAATGGAGAACTTTTTTTTTTTCTTGCAGTAGTGGGCAGTTGAATCTGCAGCTTTGTGCATATTTTGCCAGTGCTCCACCACTGAGCTGCAGCCCCACCCCCTTTTAATTTTTTTTTTCCTTGAGGCAGGGCCTTGCTAAATTGCACAGGCTGCCTCTGGCCTCAAACTTGCAATTCTCCTGCCTCTCCCTTCTGAGTTGCAGGGATTACAAGTGTACACCACTGTGCCTGGCTCCATTTTTTTTTCCCAATGAATAAAAGATTTGAACTAATGCTTTGCCAAAGAAGATACACGAATGGGTACTAACACGAGAAAAAACTCTCAGGCTGGTGTCATAGCTAGGATGCAAAGGTCCTGGGTTGAATCTCCAGCCCCATAAAAACAAAAACAAACAAAAATAAACGGAACTCAACATTAGTCTTCACAGAAATGCACATGTATCTGCTAGAATGGCTAAGACGAAAAGACTGACAACATTAAGTTGGAGAAGATATGAAGCAACCAAAAATCTCATAAACTGCTATTCTGAATGCACAATGCTCCAGCCACTATGGAGAAGAGTGTGGCCGTTCCTAATATGGTTAAATACACACATCGTACCACCTCAGCAACTCCACTCCTAAGTACTGATCTAAGACATGATAAAAACATACCGGCCACACAAAAACATGTTCAGGAACACTTACAGAAGCCAAAAAGTGGAAGCAACCCAAAGCGTTATTTTCAAATCAATGTTTCATAAACAAACAATACTATCTCCTTCATAAAGTTCAGTGAGATCAAGAAAATCTGGCATGCACTTTATATAAGGATTGTCAATATATAGAATAGCCAGCTGAGACAGGCCATGAGGTAATTCTGTGCTGGGATGGGCAGTAAAGTCAGGTTTGAAGTTGACAAAGCCTGTCCTATTACCTTCTGACATAATTGTGACTATTCCTTTTTCCCTCTTGTATTTCCTAATTTACCAAACCCTCCATCTGCCCTACTCACGAATCACCAACCTTCTTCAGGCGAAACCGTTCCCAAGTTGCCCCTTTATATACCCTGCAGCTGCCATCTGCTTGTCAATGCATGTAATTCAACAGGCCCAAAATCAAATATACCTTCATATCAATTCTAATATCCACCCACCTCACTTCTTCCTTATTTGGTTCTAGCTGTCAGAGGCACCATCCCTCCACACACGACCAAGTTCACAGTCCTGGAAACAGATCTGATTCATTCTCCCTTGTCTGTAACCCTGAGCCACTGAAATCCATCCCTTGGCCCTTCTAAATTACTCAACATGTGACCCTTCAATCTCTATTCCATGGAAATGCTGGTCAGCCCTTAGCCATGGCACGCGAAGATCACTGGTCTACAGCCTCAACATTACCCAAACGTCCAGGAATCCTCTCATTCCACTCATCTACCTTCCATGGTTACACATCTGCTTCAAAGTCATTAGTCCAGTCTCACAATTAGAATCTGACTGCATTTTAAAATGTAGGCACTTGTAATGAGAGAGTCTAAGCTCCAATCCAGACATCGTGGACCAAACTCTCAGTATTTCTTCCATGCTGGGTCATGTAAATCCAATAAGCACACTGGTTTGAAAATAACTATATTGAAGTTTCATAGTCTTGCCCCATGTCATTTCTAGCCATTTCTACTGCCAAACACAATGACTCTAACATCTTTTCTAACTAATGTGCTCAGGAACATTCTTAGAAAAATTAAAATTCATACTTCTTGGGCTCGAGTGGTTATCAAGTAGCACTTAACAACTACATTAGAAAGACTATAATTACTTTACAATGCTACATAGGTAATCAATGATTTACAATAACTCTTAAGTCTGTTTCTAAAATTGTGTAACATACAAGATCAGGTGTCAAAGTAGTAACTTGAAATGAAATGGTCTCAAGGCTCTGAATAATAACTAATCATCACAGCAAGAAAGGAAGAAAATACTCATATGTACACATTTTTCCCAAAATATATGGACATTCTATCCTGGAATATACATGATTTACATTAATGGAATAATCTTAATTTGTCATTTTTCTACTTGTAAAATTGAATTGTTTGAATACTTAATAATTGTTTTCTAAGTTCAACTTTATGAGCCATAAAATAGTAACAATAAAACATAGAAAAATGTTTGACAAATTTTGACCCCTGCTCTAATTTTTAAATTAGCAAAAAGCATTCAGGAAATATACCAAAGTTATCTTAATGAAATTACACATTAACACACTAAGTTCATAGCTATTAAACATGAATAAGGAAAATCAACAATAAAAAATTATCTTATAATATCTGACTCAAAAAATTTAGATAAAAGTATAACTTAAAAATAGTGAATGTTTATGTAGCTCAACGGCTATATGAACATTCCATCACAGAAATTCTATTTTATATTTAAATGTAAAAAGTAAACTATCAAGTCATAGTGCCTGCAACCACAGCCCCCTCGCATTTGATCTCAGAAGCTAAGCAGGGTCAGACCTGGTTAGTCCTTGGATAGGAGACTGCCTGAGAATACCAGGTGCTGTAGGCTTGGGAGAATGACCTAGCAGCACACTCCCAAAAAACAACCAGCCATTGAAAACCCTATGAGTAGCAGAGATGCACTGCCAATAGTGCTGGGTATGGCACAGTGTCGGATAGTGTTTCATCCATTGTACATGGGGTCACAATGAATTGGATTCGACAGCACCTAACAACATAAAGTCATAAATGTGCTAAAGAAATAGCTCAAGAAAATATTAATATTGTGAACTTATAGTATAATATTCTAATCAACAATAAATATTAAGCACAATTTAAAATCCATACAATATTTAAATTCTTACATTAAAAAGCACTAGCATACCTAAGTTATGACAATAGTTTTTTCAATTAGTACTTTTAAACAATTTATAGTTGAAAAAATTGAGTATGTAATATACGATAAAATCACCTAATCTTTAATATGCATATACATTTTATCACTAAAATATGTGCATAATTCACTTCATGCTAAAATAATTTGTCCCAGAGCTATAACTGAAAATTTTAATTTTTATAAAGATATTCTAATTTCTCAGAGGATAGTTTGCTTCTATGTCAATCCCTCTTTTAACAATATTCTTAACTGTTGCAACCTCTTATTAGTGTCTCCAATAAAGTCTATCTACATAAACAAAAGCAAATTTAATTGCTATATATACATATTTTAATACATGCCTTGAATTCATGCAGGTAAAACTCACCATCCCTCGACCCCACCTCCAAGAATAATTGTGCCATAAACAAGGGTTATGAGTCCCTTTGCAAGTAGCAGCAGATAAACAATTCAAACACTTAACAGAGAAAAGCAATACTATATTCCATTGACACATATGTCAGACCTTAATACTTTTATGAAATATAATAAGATTTCTTTCTATAAGAGAAATCGAAACATGCCAGGGTGAATTATTACACACTCATTCATAGCACGGGTGGTAAATGACAATTCCCTGACAACTTCAAGCATGAGAGGACAGGGGATATCGCCTCAATTACACACACAACAACATAAGAGTCCTTCTCTTTAGGCTACTTACTTTGTTAAGACACTACCAATGCCAGTACTCGAAAACCCACCAACACCGGGCTTTATATGTACAGCACACCTATGATGCTGTAGTTATAGCAACCAAATTCCCAACTTGATGCAGCAATTGAACTCCCTCTCTAGAGAACAGTTCTGCTCTGTGCCTCAGGTATCACCTCAGAATATGATTCAAAAGGGGAAAGAGTGGTCTAAATAATGCTGAAAATCATGTGAGCTTTCCGGATAAAGATATGTCATTCTAAGGCAGAAAGTGCACTAATACCCAAAGGGCTGTTTTTTAATATATGCCATTGTATCTACATGTCTACATCCTTTATGTCGGGAATAATCTTACTTCAAATTTAAAAGAGCACATATTTACATCAAGCGCAGTGAAAGCTTCTGTTCCTCATCAACTCTAGTCAAGCCATGTTCACATCTGTTTTATAATTTTCTTGGCTTTATTTACACCCCTGTCCCAGCATTTCCTCAAAACTTTTAACCTGTATCTTTGCTCTGCGTGTGCCATGGGACCATGAGAACTTGAGTCAACTGTAGGTAGGAGAAATAGGAATTACAGATGATGCAAGACCTGAGGGAGGGTGGTTCAGCTGGGGAGGAGTGAGAGCAAGGGCTGAGAACAGTGATGTGGCAGAGAAGACAAGACACCAGGATAACGATGGACACCCCAGGAGCAGGTGCACGAGAGATTGCAGGTTGCCTACTCCACTACTCACTCTCCTTTGGCCCCCAAAACTCTCATTCATTATATATATTCTCATTCATTATATATATTCATTATGTGTGTGTGTGTGTGTGTGTGTGTGTGTATTTATTTATTTATTTATATTTATTTTTAAGCAGGGCACATGACACTGCAGAATAACAAACAGACTCCAAGTCCCAGGATCCTGGGGTCCCCCGAGTTCTATGACTACACTTTGGACAATGAACTACAAACAGAAATGTTGCTTCAAGCCCTCTGACTTGGATGGAAAAGGTACCTCTCCTGCTCTTCCTTCCCTCCTGCTGCTAGCTTCCGGCACAGACATGACGACTGGGGCTTGGCAATATCCCTGCCGTGAGCTGACCCGGAACACGGCAGCCACAGGCCAACATACACAGAGAAAGCCAGCTAGCACCTACCATCCTGGACCACCTGGTCCAGGGTTCTGTCACAGGAGAGAATAAATGAGGCCCTGCTGTGTTAATGCAATTGTTTTATGCAAGCAAATCTAATTGCAATTAACACAATAAGCAAATCGATACCCAGCAAGACACCGCCTGCCTTTCCCTCTTCTAGGCACTGCTCAAGGCGAATGGAATCAACTTCTCATGCGCTTCCCAGGCTCCTTCTTCCGTTATCTTCCTGCTATCTCATTCTTTTCCTGATTCTTCTTCTCTATGTTAACCAGACATTAAATAAATCCTAGGTCACTGAAGAGGTTTTTTCTTAAAGGGAAGAGATCATCATACTGTTATACATTTTTAAAGTGACTATTTTTAAAGGGCAGGTTAAAAATATAATCCTGAATCCATATGATTCCCCAAACTTTTTAATGATTTTTATTAATTTTTAAAGTCTGTATAAAAATTAATGGGTTTCTTTATGACATTTCCATGCTTGCAGTATCACTGGGCATTGGTCATGTTCACTACCTCAACAAATTTTTTTAAGTGATTGCTATGTCTTAGTCACTACAGAGGCAAAGATGAATAATATTGTTCATGCCTTGGAAAATCTGACAGTTTAGTAGGGATATGGAGTGATTAACCCTGATAGGAATACGAAGGTAGGCTTTCCAATGTGGTATCCACAGGCAGCCAGTCAGGGGAAGGAGGGGGTTGGCTGTGGAGGTCCCAGGCGAGGGAACAGGTCTTGCGGAGGTGTGCTCACACCACAGCCGGCAGTCTGCTGTGGCCACTCAGTGTAAGGAGAATATGGCTTGGAGACTGTTTTTTAGTTGCCTTGTCCTCATTAAGCCATCTGTATTTTATGTTTGGCACTGGGAAATCGTGCAAGGGATCAACAAGAAAATTTCTGTGCTTTTTAATAACTGTGGTGGCACTATGGAAGAAGGGCTGAAGACCTTTGGAAGCTACTTTAGTAAAGCAGGTGACACATGCACAAAGGCAGCAGCCATGGTGACAGAGGCATTTGAAAGATACTACTTCTCCCCCCACCTGTCTTCTGGTGGTACAGGGATGGATGGAGCCCCGGACCGCAGGAATGCTAGGTAAGTGCTCTACCACGGAGCTGCATCCCCAGCCCCAGGTTTCCAACTCGTTCCCAACTGTGGAGTGTTATCTGCTTTACAACAAAAGTCAGGGAGGAAAACAGTCAGAATGGAAACTCAAAGAAATTACTAGAAGAGGTGGTAAATCATTTTGTCAAGGCCATTAAAGACAGGCAAGACAAGTGGTAAAGCCAAATGGGAGGTCACTGTTGTATTCTGGACATGCAATCTAGAGTTTGCTGGACCTGAAGCAAGGCCAAAGACACAGGTGTTCCACCCTTCTCTCCCTTCACTGCACATACGTGCAACGTGCAAACCCCAACAAAAATCACTCACTCCTTTCTCTATGCCTGCCCCTGAGCAGATGGAAGTTGCTAGAAGAAAATAAAACATAAACCTCTGACCACAAATAGCAAATGAGCACCAAACTTGCCCTTTGTTTCACAACCACTCTCTTTTCAGAACCTCTGAACATTTAGCATGGACTCCCCAGTCTACCAACTGACTGCTGCCTCTTATTTTATGCCTATAGACAAGGTGAAGTGCTTTCACTCTTTCAAAAGCACACACACACACACACACACACACACGAAATTGTGGGTTTCATCCACTTCTGCAAGTACCTCCCCTCTTTCTTGTACCTTCCATTTATCTGTCTATTGGATGACTCCCAACATGGCAACACATACAAACACACACTAGCATCTCCAAATTTTAAAGAAACACACCGCTCTTGGTGTCCTCGCACCTCTTCCCAGTGAGATCTTTCCATAAGGACCTTTGCTCTTTCACCAGCTTTTATCTTCCTGATGTGTCATCAGCCAGCTCCAATGCTACCCTGGAACTGGTGTCCCCTTGACTTCCATGTGGCCAAATCCATAGGCTCGGTCTCTGTTCTCATGCTGTTGAATCCCCCTGCAGCCCTGGACCAACTTCTTCCTTCTGGAAAAGTTTTGTGACACACAGCAGCGCCTCTGCTCAGTGCAGCTCCACACTCCAATCCAGCCCAGAGAAGCACGCACCCAGTGATGCTCACAGGATGGTGGAGGGAGACTGAAGTGGAAGCAGGCGACAAAGAGCCGGTGGTGAGGAGCTCAGGACAGAGGTCAGGCTACAAAGGCTCATTAACACAAATTCAGCATCATCCCTTGAAGAGACATAACTAATTGGGTTATGTTGTGTTGTTTTGTTTTGTAGTACTTGGGGGTTAAACCCAGGACCTTGCACATATTTTGCAAGTGCTCTGCCACTGGGCTGCACCCTCCATCCATTTTTTATTTTTTGGTCTTGAGATAGGGTCTAAGCAGACTGCCTCTGGCCTCGAACTCGAGATCCTCCTTTCTCGTCACCAGAGTTACTGGGATTACAGGCATGGGCCACCACCCCCAGCTCCAGTTCTGGTATTTTGATCACTGCTTTTGATAATCCTTTCTGTAAACAATTCCCTATGATGATGTTGGGATAGTATCCCTTGCAACAATTTACACAGTAATATTTTGCAAAGAGAACTCATTCTTGATAACTGTTAAACTTCATGCTTAATCTACAAAGTAGAATGCTTTGTAAAACACAATACAGGTCGGTCTGGTTTTAAAACCTGCTGCTGGGTTAGGGGTGGGGTAAATAACTGTAGAAGAATGAAGGGAAAACACTCAAGTCCTAGAGGATGAATGGATATTGAAACTCACACACATAAGCATGTATTTGTGCATGTATGGTGTGTGTTTTCATCCTATCATAGAGTCTGTTATATACACATTGGTTTACATGTGTAGCTCAAATTGGGTATTTTTCAGTTACAACAGAAGTTTCTCCGACTCCTTGCCTAACTGACAATTTCCATTAACTGGCCAACTATCGGCTGGAATTGTCTGTTGCTGCAAAAATAACGTGATAAAGGGTTGAATGACACAATGCCTGTGACAAACAGCTCATACACAACCTATCCGCCCCTCCAACTGCAACTATCATCAGAATTAGGCCGTTCCAGATGTGAATTTTTAAAAAGGTATACATTTGCAATACTGGCCGGTTGAACCCAGTGCTTTGCAAATACTCTGCCACTGTATTGCACCCCGCCGCCCACTTTTCTATTTCTTGAGACAGGGTCTTGGTAAATTACACAGGCTCCCTCTGCCCTCAAACTTACTATCCCGCTGCCTCAAGTAACTGGGATTTAAGGTTTGGGGCACCCTGCCTACCATCAATTTGTTGGGTTTTTTGGGGGGGGCAGTACTGTGGGTTGAACCCAGGGCCTCACACTTGCATGCTTTTGCAAGTGCTGTACCACTGAGCTGCACCCGCAGCCCATTTTTTTACTTTTTGAGACAGGGTCTCGCTAAGTTACGCAGACTGCCTCTGATCTTGAACTTGTGATCCTCCTGCCTCCGCCTCCCCAGCGGCTGGGATTATAGGCATGCACCACTGTGCCTGGCAATTTCTCCTTTTTTCAAGAGCCAGTTTGAATAATGCAGTCTACAAAGAGGGCTTCTAAGAAGGGCATGGCCTGCAGCCATAGCCCTGTGGCATCTGATCCCGTCAGATCTCGGAAGCTAAGCAGGGTCGGGCCTGGTTAGTACCTGGATGGGAGACCGCCGTGCTGTAGGCTTGGGAGAAGGACCTGGCAACCCCCTCCCAAAAATCAATCTGCCATTGAAAACCCTGTGCACAGCACAGAAGCACTGACAATAGTGTTTCCCCTGTTGTACAGAGGGTCGCTATGAGTCGGATACCGACTGGACGGTACCTAACAACAACAACAAAGAAGGGCATGTATCACCTCATTTACTCTTACCAGTGATTCCTCCCATGGCAGAAGGAAGGTGGGTAGGACCACCACACTCTCTCTGAACTCGCTGCTGCTGCTGTGGATTTCCTCATTCCTTCTCTGAGAACCAGCCTTTCCTCCCGTGCTTAGTTGACACTCACATTGTTGTGACTTTGCCAAAACCTAAAGGCGGATCCTACCTTAAGGTACAACTTCCAAAACTCCATTCTTCACTTCTGTTAATACTTTTTGGGCCCAGTCAGCATTTAATAAAATTACTCCTAGGTAACATAATTCACTAGTGAGTTACTTTTAAAATGCAATAATCCATCTCTAATTAGACATCATAATAACAGATTTGTACTTTTCAAGAGGGCTGGGATTTAGCTCAGTGGTAGAGCGCTGCGCTGCAGTCTCTGAGGTCCCGAGTTCATTCCCAGCACCGCAAAAATGGGGAAGGGCCTGGCAATCCACTCCCAAGGCAATCCGGAAACAGTCAGCCATTGAAAACCCTATGAGGGTCGCTATGAGTTGGATACCGACTCGACGGCACCTAACAACAACAACAACAACTTTTCAAGCATATGATTTTCTAATCCTATAGCTCTTTGTGTGAACTATGGAACATTTATATTTGTCTTCACTCCAACAACAAAATGCTGAAGCACTATCCATTGCTTGACCCTCTTGCACTACTAAAAGTACTATTAAGTTCTCAGAGCAATCCATTAACTATGTCACACTCGCCAACAGAAAGCGGGCCTGTGCTTTCCGAACTCAAGTAGCTCATTGTCTGTCATGTGAGGCATAATGAGAACAGTATTTCAGCCTCTCAGAACTGATTAGCTAAATGCCTTGTTTCTCCACTTCTCCTCATTACAGCTGCCAGCTCCAATTTAAAATGTGATTATTAAGAGGACCATAGCATGATTTTAACTTTTAAATTGTGGATATATTTGGTATTGATGAATGAGAAGCACAAACTGTAAGTGGACAGAGTCAACATGATGCAAATAAATGATGTACACATTCCTTCCAATCTCCTGCTGTTACTTGAGAGATAATTTCCTAATGGTCCTGCCTTTCTAACCAAATTACATGGCGTTGCAAACTAGACCTCTCATTAATGCCACCATTACCAACACTTTTGCAACCAGTTCACTCCCTAAGCTACCCTTCTACTCTAGACAGACTGATGCCATTCTTTTGCCTTCACTAAAGCTACTGGTGAGCTGGGATTTAGCTCAGTGGGTAGAGTGCTGCGCTGCAGTTTCTGAGGTCCCGAGTTCAATTCCCAGCACCGCAAAAATGGGAGAAGGGCCTGGCAATCCACTCCCAAGGCAATCCCGAAGCACTCAGCCATTGAAAACCCTATAAGGGTCACTATGAGTCGGATATTGACTCGATGGCACCTAACAAAGCTACTGTTAATGTCTGGATTGCCCTCCCTTAATACTGTCTGTAGCATTGCTCATGCTCTGCATTATATGGAGATTTTTTTTTTTTTTTTCAGAACTAGGGGGCTGAACCAAGGGCCTCACACATACTTTGCAAGTGCTCTACCACTGAACTGCACCCCCAACCCCTTCTTATCTTTTAAACTGAGATGGAGTCTCACAAAGTTATGCAAGCTGATCTGGCTTTGAACCTACAATGCTCCTACCTCTACCTCCAAGTCGCTGGGGTTACAGGCATGTGCCACCACACCCAGATTATATCTGAATTTTCTTACTCATTTTTGTTGATGTTATTGTTAGGTGCCATCAAGTACTCTATGTACAACAGAATGAAACACTACCCACCACTGTACCACACCCAGCACTATGTCAGTGCTTCCCTGCTATTCATAGGGGTTTCAATTGCTAATTGTTTCGGGAGTGGGCTGTCACATTCTTCTCCCATTTTTGTGGTGCTGGGGATTGAACCCAGGGCTTCAGACCATGCAGAGTAGCAATCTACCAACTGAGCTAAACCCCGGCCCCTTTCTTACTCATGCTGTTGTTGTTAGGTGCCATCGAGTCGGTGTCCGACTCTTAGCAACCCTATGTACAACAGACGAAACACTATTGGCAGTGCTTCTCTGCTATTCCTAGGGTTATCAATGGCTGACTGGTTTTTAGGAGTAGGTTGCCAGGTCCTTCTCCCAAGCCTACAGCACCTGGTATTCCCAGGGGGTCTCCCATCCAAGGACTAACCAGGCACTGCCCTGCTTAGCTTCTGAGTTCTGATGGGATTAGATGCCACAGTGGTACAGCTGCAGGCTTTCTTACTCATGGTCTTTATTAATTCATCTCAAAGTTTACCTCCAGGAGTGTTTCCCTTGATTGTCCCTCATGCATCAAAATACCCCTAAATTTGAAATGATTTTGCAGCATTTGGGGGAGGGGGGCAAATACAAAAACTCTGGTCAATGACACCGAGGCAACTTTTTCATGTTCCATATACAACTGCCTCACCTTCCCCAATACAGACTGTTACAGGACAGCAGGGGTAGACCACTTGGCTTCCTTTATATGCTCCAGGACTTAATGTAAAGACTACACAGTAGCACTCAATGCAAGTTTCACTTCACAACTGAACTAACATGGAAATTCGACTCACAGTGTGATCTCTACTAAACCCACTTTAGAATGAGACAGAATAATCCGCAAACATAAAAAGGACCCACATACCAAACCTCAATTCTGATGGCACTTCACTGATGGCACGTTGCTGGTTATAGATATGATGTCTTAAGTCACTGGTAGCCAACAGATGATTTTGCCCATTAGGTCTGTTGCCCACATAGCCCTGTAAACTGGACTCTGAAGCCCAGGCACCAGAAGCCTCCAACCTCTGCACAGGTCTTTTTCCTAATCCTTCTGCTTCCCCACCTTAATCGCAATCCTCCTGGCACCTTCCAAGTTCCTATGCTTACAGCTAGCCTAGGCTCCTTTTCTTCCATCAACCTCACAGCCTCTCCCCTGACCACTGCATAGGAAGGAAATGAAGAGACTGGTTACTAATTGCTCTTTACAGAGGATATGGCAAATTTTAAACTCTCAGAGCAACAAAGATGTTATTTACGATTAAGTATGGCGTACACGGTCATTTCCATGAAAGGACTCTTTCTTGGAAATCTCTATGATAAAATTAACTCTATTGACAAAATCACATTCAGTATTTTAATGAGTGACTTTTTCCAGGGCTGTTACCAACATAAATTGAAAGCAGAGCCTGTCTGTTTAACAATTAATAGTTCAGGTCTTACATATCTAGCACATTATTTATTTTGCAAATAAGGTTTTTAAATGACTGACAAATTAGTAGTTTTAGACCGCAACTTTTTGAGTTAACATGATACTGAGTAAATTATACCCCAAACAGCAAGTTTAGAAACACAATCTGAGCCAATCCTTAATACCTAAATTAGAATTCTCAGCCTTTCAAAGAAGTCAGCAGCCAAGAAGTAGCATTAACTGAAGTTCTTACACTGTAGCTTTATTACAAAAAGGGCTTCAGAATTTATGGTGGAATAATTTTAGAAGAGATTTTAATGTAACAATCTTTTTGTTGATGTATAAAGTAATCATACACAGTTGTGGGGTTCAGTGTACATATAATTCAACATATGTATATAATACATAATGATCAACTCGGGTAATTAGCATTTCCATCTCCTTAAACATTTAGTTCTTCATAAAACATGCAATAAATCGTTGTGAAAGTATGTAACAACTTCTATTACAGTTCTTTCCTTCCTTCCCTCCCTTCCCTCCCTCCCTTCCTTCCTTCCTTCTTTCCTTTTTGTGGTACTGGAGGGCTGAATCCAGGGCCTCACTTAATACTTTGCAAGGGCTCTACCACCAAGCTACACCTATACCCCCCACCTTTTTTTATTTTCATCTTTTATTTTTTATTTTTAAAAAGTTACACAGGCTGCCTCTGGCTTCGAATTTGTGGTCCTCTGGTCTCTGCCTCCCAATTTGCTGAGATTATAGGCATGTGCCACCACATCCAGCTCTCTTACAGTTCTTTAAATGGACTGGCTTAGGGTACATTAGTAAATAAACATTATTAATGTTTTACTATATATTATGTAGCACAAGCCAAAGACATATTAGAAAATTATTTCTAAACCTGCAACTTTCTAAGATAATTTTCATCTACTGCTTTCCAGGCTCAGTGATGTTGCGAATGGCACTTCTGAAAGAATTCACGGGGAAAATGCCCCTCCCTTACCTTCCTTTAACTACTCTGCCTGTCAATTATGTTACTGCATGAAGCTACAATGACTATGGATGCAAGCAGCCCCTCATAAAGTTGGGCAGCACACAGCCAGCACACCATAGTGGCCACATCTGCTTCCCGGACCAGCTTGAAAAACATATACCATTCACACTGTTTCTATCCTCATCCATAGCAAAGATCCCCTCTAGGCTCACACACTGTATTTCTCAGTTATCTCTGCTCACAATCTCCTTATGGACACAAAGAAACCGAATTCATTTTAAGAACAGCATAACCATAAATTGTGCATTACTTCAAGAATATAAATTATACTTCAATTTTAGCATCATTTTTTGTTTGTTTGTGGTACTAGGGGGCTGACCCTAGGCTCTCATGCATACTTTGAAGTGCTTTACCACTGAGCCACAGTCCCAGTCTGTTTTCTTTTCCTTTGAAACTAGGTCTTGCTAAGTGATGCAGCCTGCCTCTGGCCTTGAAGTTGTGATCCTCCTGCCTAAGCCTCCTGAGTCGCTGAGATTACAGGTGTGTGCCACCACACCCAGCTGTTAAGCTCGATCTTAAGGCAACACACTGTGGACCAGCATAAAATACATGACATTACAGCTACCTGCACGGAGATTAATGGTTCAAAAACCTGGCAAATTTCCAATGGGTTTACAATAAAAGTCATAAAGACATTTATATCACTAAAATTGCCTGAAGTAGGGAAGAGAATACACTATCAGTAATAGTCACATAGGAATTTACAGGCTCTATAAATATTTAAAAAATTTTATCAAGGAACAATATTCATATTGGAACAACCACAGTAGAGGTATACAACCAAAACAACCCTCATCTATCTAGAAAGATAACAAAAATGAAAAAAGAGAGACAAACATAAAATGCTGGCTTACATGTCAAGTGAGGATTTCAATAACGCTAATGAAACTGGGAAGCCAAATGACAGATGTTCTGCAATACGTATCACCCTTCTTACCTGATAAGACTGAGTGTCAAAACAATTTCATGAGAATTAGTTTAAAATATGGAAGTTGCTGAAGACACTTTGATTCAAAACTGACTGATCAAGGTGAACTCATTGTTCAAGGTAAAATGAGTTGGCACTGTCAAAAGAATGCTCAGCTTATTTACTGTATAGACTGAGAATCAATCCCCAGGCTTTTGGGATAAAAACATGGTAAGTATGGAGGATCATCTGATGGCTAGATATTTTACAGCACTGGGCTGATAGTAACACCTAATCCACACAGAACTGCAATATTTTCTGGTGGAAGAAATATGTATGAGTCAGTAATGTCAACCTTCGGCACAGCACCAGTAGACCGACTCTTACCAAAACAATCTCAGAACTATTCCTAAGGCAACATCCCCAAAGGAAACAAACAATTTGGACAGAGCAAATGTCACCAGGTGTCACATGAAGAAATAACCTATATATAGCACTGGCTTGTCGTTCAGTCTGAAATACCATTCCTTCATCCCATTAAAGTCCTGACTCACAAGCATTTGACATCCAGCCAGAGAAAAAATAACTTATGTCATCTTTTAAAATCATTAGACGTACAATCCAACGTGCTCATGAAATAGGTCTGAACTGCAAGTCCTCTTTCTTCTAGATCAGTTTGCTGAACACTGGGTTCCCTTTCCAGAAGGGAGAACAAGCTGTTACTTGACTGGCTGGTGACGGCTGTTAGGAAGCCATCCCAGGCTCCTTCCCCATGCCAGGGCTTTGGTCCACAGATTCTGTCTGTGCAACAGACACTGCATCAAGAGGATGATGAAGTCACTAACTGGGGTCCTCTTTCTTTCTTTCCCCCTCCCCCACTCCCGGTACTGGGAGTTGAACCCAGGGCCCCCCCCTTCTTTTTTTTTTTTTTTTGTTTCCGTTTTGAGACAGGGTCTCGCTAAGTTACACAGACTGCCTCTGGTCTTGAACTTGCGATCCTCTTGACTCTGCCTCCCGAGTTGCTGGGATTACAGATATATGGCACTGCGCCCGGCTCCTGATGTCCTCTTTAACATGCATAAAGTCCAAGTCACATCCATTGCAGTGTAAGTTTACCCCTTACAAGTACTGATTAAATTGTTTAAAGCTATAATAGCAAAAGTTATCAAGAGCAAACCTTTATGAGTAGGTTTTTATATTATGAAACAATGGGCATACATGCAGATATTCTTACTGAAGAGTGGAATCCAGGCCTCACATATGCTTTTGTAGGCACTTCACCACTGGGCCATTCACCCAGCCCAATTTTTACTTTTGATTTTGAAACAGGGTCTCACTAAATTACACAGGCTGCCTCTGGCCTTGAACTTGTAATCCTCCTGCCTCTGCCGTCCAAGTCGCTGGAATTAGAAGCATGAACCACTGCAACCGGCTTTACACATGTTCCTTGACCGATATAAACAAGGTATTAAGTTACATATAAAGTGCGCTCTTCAGCATGTGAAATACACAAGTGTAGAGAGAAAAGCACTAGACTACTAAAGAATGACCATCTTGGAGGAGACATTTCAGGTGATTTTTTTTCCTTTTCTTTCTTTGAACGATGTATACAGATCGTCTGTTATCACTTTTCACACTAAAATCACATGTAATTTTTAAAAAATATTCCGATGTTTAAATACTGTTTGCTTATACCTTCTATGTTCACAAATATAAGTCAGACCAAAGCTCCAAGGGACAAAATAATAGGTCCTGTGTTTAAAGGACAGAAGTATTACTATTCAACTCTTCATTCCTCTTGGGAAGAGAATTCTTTGAATTATAAGAGCTGGCTCACAGGGCCACTGTCTACCTTCTAAGCAGACTTCCAGACCCTACACAACCCAAGCTGCATTATCTATAAAACACAAGTAATAATTCTACCTACCCCAATGGAGGACCATGAAATTCAATGATTTAATATGTACAAAGCATTTATAATGATCCCTGGCAAATCAGAAGCAGCATAAAAGCCTTACCTATTTTGTTATCATTTTAATACCATCGGTATTTCTACTACCTCTATTACTATTATTACTACCAATACTATTGTCATTATTACTATTACTACTTAACAAACAGCAAACAAACAAGCAACAGAGCTTCCCTCCCTCATAGGACTCTTCTCCAAAGAGAATAATCCTTGATAGTCTGACCTTGGAAAAGCAGGACAAAGAGGTACGAAAGCTGCACACCCCTGTCCTACCCCTCCGGTCCCTAAGGCTGATCCCCCTTCTTTTGCCATACTTAGGCTGACCTTGGTCTACAGAGCAAAACTACTTCTCCCTCTCTTGCTGACTCTGACGTTTTAGAAAATTTTTTCACATCATTCAAATAGACTCTCACCATGACCCCAATCCATTCAGAATGACTTATCTGGAATATATTTGAAAATTTTTATATAGGAGTTGTTGTTATTGTTAGGTGCCTTCCAGTCGGTATCCGACTCATAGCGACCCTCATAGGGTTTTCAATGGCTGACTGTTTCAGGATTGCCTTGGGAGTGGATTGCCAGGCCCTTCTCCCATTTTTGTGGTGCTGGGAATTGAACTCGGGACCTGAGAGACTGCAGCGCAGTGCTCTACCAACTGAGCTAAATCCCAATCTAGTGGGTAGGATTCGGCGCTCTCACCGCCACAGCCCGGGTTCGATTCCCAGTCAGGGAAGCCTTTCTTCTTCCCACCGCCCTCCTCTCTGGCCTTTTCTCACTGCATATAGGAGTTAGGTGGCGAAAAGAGAGGATTACTGTACTTTAATATATTTCAATAAAATATTCAGTAATATAAAATTAAAATTGTGAAAAATTTAAAATTCCTTTGTCCAAATAAAAAGTTATTTGTGAAAACACATAATTAGGAGGAAAAATATCTACTGAGACTCAGAAGCTACCTGAATATGGGTAGTTATGTTTTAATAGATGGACCCCTAAGGCTTTCTGGCCACACCTGATTGGATCAGAGGCGTACACCAACTCCATGCTGAGCCAATGAGATTATATCCTGAAGAATCCAGCGAAAAGACACAAGCACTACAGTCAAATGGTGTAAACGTTAGGGACACAAGGTCATAAATCAACAGTCAGCACATATATGCCAAAGTCACAGGGAGAGAAAAAGCAATAGCCTTAGAGGGTGGGAAGCCAATCCCCAGGCAGATGCAAAAATGAAAGACCATATGGTCCCGAGAAGCAGAGAAGTCAAAGACAGTTCCTGGCTTTGCATTTCTAGTCCCCTGTGGTCTTAATGAATGTTCTTTGTCTCTCTTTGGATGTTTATGAGACTACCTGCTATAGTCTTCAAGTTAGTTCTTCTTTACCTTAAGCCATCTGGAGGCTAATTTCACTCCCATGAACAAAAGTGCCCTAAAACACAGCCCACATGGTCACGTAACAAATGTGTACGTCACAAGCATAGTTTTTCTCTTGTCCTTTGTTAAAGAGATTAAAACAGTTTTTACAACATAAAATAGGCAGTTCTTAAAGCTTTACATATAACAACCCCAAAGTACTGCTTTGTCTTGTGTGAGTAGAAAAATTCTGCAAAAGAATTCAATTCTGCAAAACTTCAACCTTCATGGCTTATTACAGAATGTCTAGAAGTTACCTGCTTCTTGGAAGAAACATGGACTCCTTAATGAACACGGAACCAGACAGAAGGATATACCAGCAGGTCCCAATATCATCAGGACTGAAAGGAAAAGGTAACAGAAATCAGATGACTGATAACAGCAACAAAAATCAAAATACATACAGCACAAAGAGCAGTCCCCACATTACTTTTAGAATCATAAAGACCAATAGCATCAAACATACATAAAATACCATTATTCAACTACTGGACTCATTTTTAAAAGCTATTTTTATCCCCCAAATAAGTTAAGAGATTTTATTGGTATACTTAAATGTTTTCAGTGCTCCTTAGACTTATGAGCACCTACCATTACACACACACACAAATGAGACAGTCTGAGCAAGAGAAGCCCAAGGCTGCTATGGTGGCTCCGTGACCCTGGAAGCCAGGCTCTCTCTGCTTGGTGACTCTGGCACTCCCCTCTCAAAGCTCTCACATGGCAGAGGACAAAGAGCGCGCAGCCCATTTCTCTCAGGACTCCCCAGGGAAGCATATCCGGTGCGTCTCCCATAACCCAGCGGGCCCACGCATGCCACCACTTGTCCTTGGTGGTTTCTGACAAGTCCTTTTTTAATTTTGGTAAATGTACTATTCTGAACAATTTAGCTATTTAATAAAACCAATCACTATTACATATCATTTTTCCTATGCCAGTGGCTTCCAGAGTGAATCAGCAGTTGATCACCTCAGCCCCCCAATCCTTTCTTAACCAAATTTACAAATACTTAGTCCTTAAGGGTAAGGCAAGAAGTCACAAGCAGAAACATGGTCAACTAGAGTTTAGTTCCATGAAAATCCATAAATGTAAGGTGATTTCTCAAATGAAAATGTAAAGTATTTCAGAATAATTTATATAACTT